>APFE030148510.1:0-24771 GCA_000404065.3 Pinus taeda
GGTATTGTTTTATTTTATTATTATTATTGAGCCCCATGATCCATGATTTGAGGAAGAGCTTGCCTATATAAAGCAAATGAGATCATTTGGCTTGGGTATGCTTTTGGGTTGAATATCATAAGATATGAAATATTGGGTTATTGTTTCAAAAGCTCGATCTATATGAAAGTGAAGTGGAAAGCGAATTTGTGAGGGTGATCTCTCGAGCGCTGCAGCTGCGGAAGTGCGGAGGCGCCGCAGGAGGCGCCGCAGGAGACGCCACAGAAGGTGTTCTGGGTTTAGTTTTCTGTTATTTTTGATCTGGTTATCTGGGTGACTTACTGGTACTTGATGATCATTTGATATTTATGGATCCAGTTTGAAAATTTATGAAAAGTGGTCCTTGAAAGAAAAGAAGTAGGGGGTTGTAGCTCCCTTCCGGGAGAGACTGGAAAACGAGAGAGAGTTGTAGCTCTCTGCAGGTTGCAGCCTGCGTACTGGTAAAGGACTGCACCAGTACAAGACCATTGTAAAAGGAGTTTCTAATTTGAAAGAAGATAGAGACATATTGCAGCAGGTGGTTTTCACCCACATTGGGTTTCCACCTTATATCTGGTGTTCTTTGATGTGACTTTCTGTTTTTCTTGTTCATGCTCATTATTTTATGGTACTGATATGCAAAAATAATTCAAAGTATAAATAAGGAAGAATTGTTAAAAGGACTAGATAATACTGATTCACCCCCCCTCTCAGTATTATTTTCAACACTAGTCTATCCACCCAATCTTTTATGTTGTTTCTCACTACCTTGGTCAAAATTCCTTCTAAAGCTTTGTTAGTGACTTCCACCTACCCATTGGCTTGTGGATGGTAAGGAGTGGAAGTCTTGTGCTTGATTTTATGATGTGTGAGCAAGTCTTCAATCAACTTGGAAGTGAATTGATTGCCTTGGTCTGTGACCATTTCTTTTGGATATCCAAACTTATAAAATATGTTCTCTCAAAAACTCAGCTACTTTTTCCTTTGTAGCTACTTTGATTTCTTTTGTTTCTACCCATTTTGTTAGATAATTGATGCACAAATGATGTATTGCTTCTATCTTGAAGGAGGGTTGATAGGACCCACAAAGTCAATGCCCCACTTCTCAAATGGCTCAAAGGTCACTTGACGTTGCATGGGCATCTCATCCTTTGGAGTAGGTTTCCCCATCCTTTGACACCAATCACATTGGCTGGTATGCCTCCTCACATCTTGATGAAGAGTGGGCCAGTAGTAGCCTGCTTGCAATATTTTGAAGGCAGTCCTCTTTGCTACAAAATGGCCTCCACAAGGCCCGTCATGATAGGTTAGGAGAATGTCAAAAAATTCCTCCTCCATGACACATCTTCTCAAGATCTGATCTAGGCCAAGTTTTCAAAGATTACCCCCAATCCAGGTGAAAGGGGTGCTTTTCCTCACGATCTTGCTCTTCTCCTTTGAGGACAGGTGTGGTGGGAACTATGCTGAAACCAAGTAGTTTTCTATATCAGCAAACCATGGAGAGAGTACTCAGATAACAAACAAGTGTTCATATAGAATTTCATCATCCACCATTCCTTCTTCACCTGTGGGAAAATTTACTCTAAACAAAAAGTTAGCAACAACATTTTCTTTACCAGGATTATCAGCAATGGTCAAATCAAACTGCTGCAGTAAAAGAAACTATCTAATAATGCGAGCATTTACATCTAGTTTGTTCATTAAATATATAATTGCAGCATGATTAGTATGTATAAAGGCTTGATAGCCTATGATGTAATGTCTAATTTTGTTTAAGGAGTGCACTATAGCTAGGAGTTCCTTTTCGATTACCATATAGTTTAACTCTGCCTTTGACAAATTTTTACTTATAAAGTATATGGAATAAGGTAAATTTTCATCAATTTTTCCTAAGGCTGCTCCTATTGCTTTGTTCGAGGCATCTGTGTGGATGTGGAAAGGTAGGGCCCAGTTTGGGTCTCTCAAAATTGGGGCAGTCACAAGTTTGCTTTTCAAGGTATCTAGGGCATCTTGATAGTTTTTAGTCCATGTGAACTCGATATCTTTCCCTAAAAGACCAAACAACGAAGAGGCTAACTTACTGAAATATTTAATGAATCTTCTGTAATATCCATCTAAGCCTAGGAAACTTCATACATCTCTCAGCTTTTGAGGATGGGACCCTTTGGATGATGGAAATTTTGTTGGGGTCCACCTAGAATCCTTGTTGAGATATTGCATGACCTAGCATGGTCCCTTTAGTCATCAAAAATTCACATTTTTCTGGACTGAGGGAAAATTTCATTTCAATACACTTGTCCAAGACTTTTCCTAGGTTAGATAAAGCTTCCTGAAAGTTAGAACCCTAAGGAGAAAAATCAATATTTCCACTGCATCATGTACCAAGTCAGAAAATATACTCAATACTTCTCTTTGGAAAGTGACTGGAGCATTACACAAACCAAAAGGAAGGACTCAATATGCAAAGATACCCCAAGGACAAGTGAAAGTGGTCTTATCTTGGTCCTACGGGCTGATTTGAATCTGATTGTACTCGCTAAACACATCTAGGAAGGAGAAAAACTTTTTCCCCGCCAGACCATCTAACACTTGATATATGAAAGGAAAAGGAAAATGGTCCTTTTTAGTGGCTTTGTTCAGTTCCTAATAATCAACACAGATTCTCCACTTACTATTTTTCTTTGGCACTAGCACCAAGGGAGAGACCCATTCACTATCAAAGATGGGGTAGATGAATCCTGCATCCAATCATTTTTGCAATTCTTCCTTAACAATGTCCTTGAGGGCAGGATTCATCCTCCTTTGAGGCTTCTTGACTGGTTTTCAATATTCATTAATGTATACATGATAAGTACATACTGAAGGGTGCACTCCCTTCATCTCCTTATAACTCCAGGTGAACGCATCTAAATGTTCTCTCAATAAGCTGTAGAACTCCTTCTCCTAGGAAGTGGATAAGGATGAATTGATTTTCAAGGTTCTTTCTGGGCCAAAATCTACATTCTTAACATCGAGAGAGGTCAAGTCAGCCACATAGAGATCAGTTAAGGGATTGTTTTGCGTTTCTTTCACTATATCTTCTCATGGCAAGGTATTGGGGGGCAGATTCTGAACTAAATTTTCAAGGATATCATCCTCATTTTGTGGTTTCCCCCCATGACAGTTTCTAATGCACAAAGCGGTGCATAATAGACTTCATCCTCATCCTCCTCCTCCAACCAGAGAGGAATATCATGTTCTAGCAAGGGTTGGGCTAGAGGGTATAGGATAAATTGTTTGGAAATATGCCCATTCTTGATGGTCATGTTCATAGCTCAACGGCTGATGTAGGCATCGACAATATCCAACTAGGATCTCCCCAGGATGAGAGGATATCCAATGAGCTTTTCCTTTGGCTGGAGAACTAGGAAATCAATAAGGTACTCCCAAGAATCAATGGAAACCATCACATCTTCCACAATCCCTTAAGGGGTCACAGTGGAGCAGTCTGCTAGCTGTAGAACTATCGTGGTCTTCCTTAATGAGCATTGGAGGTTAAGTTTGAGCATGGTTTCCATTTTCATTACATTAATGGCATCTCCCAGATTAATCAACGTATGTGGGATCATGGTTCCATTAATGTGGACATCAACTACTAGACTTCTAGGGTCCAAATATTTCAGACAGATTATCTGCCCCAACATCAGGCTGGATAGTTTTCCTATGACATTGATGGTTGGGGCATCTCTCTTGCGCTTGCATGGATGCCTAAAGCACTTCTCTTTGATCATCCTATTATATATAGGCACATCTTTTATGGCTTAGAGAAGTGGTATCTTTACACATAACTGTTTCAATTCTCCCATAAGTTCAGTTTCTTCTGTGGTGGGCTGTGTTGTCCTGGATAGTCTCTCAGGAAAGGGTGGAATTGCTTTAGGTTCACTTTCCTCTTTGTCTTCCTCAACATCCTTAGGGGTAGGATGGCTATCTGGGAGGATCTTCCTAGATCGTAGGTTAATATCATGGATCTCCATAACATACATTGGGCATCATGGTTCCCCACTACATACTTACTGAGCCTATCTGTTGTTCAGGTTCAGGTTCGACTGGCAGGCAATTGAGATTGCCTTGGTGGAGCAGGAGGCAATTGTTGTGGTTGAGTAGGTGTTGGAGGCAAAAGAGTAGGAGGAGAGTTGTACTGGGGCCTCCACCCCTGATGAGTTGCATTCTACTGAGGTTGTGGCTGAGCATAGGATTGAAATGAATGAGCAGTTGGTTAGGCATGATACTAATATGGATAGGACCAAGGAGGAGGTGTGGACCAGGAAGGATTAGTAGGAGGGCCCCAAGAAGGTATGGGAGTGACTTGGTTGGGGTTGAAGTATGCCTGGGATGTCCCTTGCATCCTTTACTGTTATGGTCCAGGTCCATGAAGTCTCCTCTGGTTCATGAAATAGAGTGGTTTAGTGGCTCCTTCGGCTACCTGGTATATACCTTTAAGTCTGGGAAAGGAAAGGCACTTCTTTGTAGAATGACCTTCTTCACAGACTAAATAAACCTCTATAGAGTTCAATGGGCATTCGTTCCTAGGATGCCACCTGGTGCACCTAGGACAAAAGATGGTCAAAGCCCTCTCTTCTTCCTCTTGTTTCCTTTTGATATGCAAGGTATCCATTTGCATGGCAAGAGTCCGCAACATCTCACTCTTGAAGTCTTCCAGCATGTTTCCAAGTTCACTTTTGATGGATGAATTGGATGAGGAGGTACTGGCTATGGGTTGACTCCCCCTACCTCTCTTTCTTGCTGCTCTAAAATGATTTCTAAAGATAGTCTTTACATCCTCATACGGTAGTTGGTAAATATCTCCCTTGGCCAGTAAATGGAGGGTGTTTAGAAGGTCTTTCAGAATTTCTCTGAGCAGGACCAACTTCATAGATTCAGGGTCAAGTGTACACCTGGCCCTTTTGTAACTGAGCTGGAACCTCTCTTCATAATCTTCCAAGGATTCATCACTTCCCATGGTCATTCGGAAGATTTCTTCCTTGGTATCCTTTGACCTATAGTAGTCTTAGTATTTGTTTTTGAAGGCTTTCTGCATATGAGCCCAAGTTGCGATGCTATTTCCAAGTAACCCCATGAACCAGTGTAATGTTGCATCCTTGAGAGCAGAAGGAAATAGTTTCAACTTTTGCTCATCTTCTGAATAGTCATAGCTTCGACAGATTACATAAAACTCAAACAAGAAGGTGTTAGTATCTTTGGTGGTCAAACCATGGAAGTGAGGTAGGGATGAAGGGCTTATGTTCTTCATTTTGTTTTCCCCATTGGTCTCTCGGATGGGAAAGGTACCCTCTACTCTTTCTCCATTCCCCCTAACATTTCTGTTTTCAACCATTATCCCAAGAGGGATGTCTTCTTCTTCTTCTTCTTCCCCTATAGGTTCTTCAAATATCTCACGATGTTCACCTAAAGGTTATTCTTGATCACTACCACCGAAGAAGAGAGAAGGGTGGCTATGTGATGTAGTGGGGTGTTAGAAAATTATATATTACAGATCTACATAGATGCAAAACAATTCCCTCATAAATAGTGAGGGGTTGCCTTCTAGGGTAAAAAAACCTAAATTAAGCATAATTTCTACTGTTAGATCTCTGCCTAATGAACAACCCAGATTGACTAGAAATTACTATACTTTTACAAGGAAATTGTACATCTATTCTTAGCTTCGGGGGTGTTTCCCTTGAAACCCCCCTCTAGGGGGGGCTCCCCAAAGGTCGTAGCCACCCCCTTGGACCCCCCCTACAGTGAATATTTTAACTGGGGTCCAATGTGGAAATACCTTTGAATACATAATATAATCAGGCTCCACACCCAACAATCTCCCACTTGGAGACTGATTATAGAAACTCCACCACTACTTCATTTGCTAGACAACGACTCCTCTTTGGACCTGGCTGTTTCTCATCTTCTTCACCATACTTCAAGACCAATTGCAATTGAGCAGATTCTCAGTTTCTCCCTGGTTATAACTTTGTTAGCATATCTACAAGATTCTGGCTAGTGTGTATCTTGTCAAGCTTCAATTGTCCATCTTCCAATGCTAACCGTATGAAATGGTACTTGAGCTATATATGTCTAGTCTTGGAATGAAATGCAAAGTTCTTTGCAAGATGTATGGCACTTTGGCTGTCACTGTATAACCTGCCCAACTCCTGCTTCTTACCCAATTCATCTAGAAACCTTTGTAACCAAATCATTTCTTTACTAGCCTTTGTAGTAGCAACATACTCTGCTTTTGTTGTTGAAAGTGCAACAACACTTTGGATTTTTGAAACCCAACTGACAGCTAGTCCACCTAAAGTAAATACATATCCTGTAGTGCTCCTCCTGTTATCTCTATCACCTTCCATATCTACATCAACATATCCCTGTAGAGCAATGTTTGAACCACCAAAAAATAATGCTTGATTTGTGGTACCTCTCAAATACCTAAGAATCCACTTCACTGCCATCCAATGTTCTTTTCCTAGATTGTTCATGTACCTGCTTACAAATCCCACTGCATGTGCAATATCAGGCCTTGTGCAGACCATTGCATACATTAAGCTTCCAACTGCCGATGCATATGGAACTGTAGACATATGAGTCACTTCTTCCTGTGTCTTGGGACACGCCTCCTTACTTAATTTGAAATGGCTAGCCAAAGGTATACTAACTGGTTTTGCATTCTGCATATTAAATGTTTTCAACACATTTTCTACGTACTCACTTTGAGGCAATGTTAATTTTTGATTCTTCCTGTCTCTAGTTATTCTCATACCAAGGATTTGTTTTGCGACACCCAAATCCTTCATTGCAAATGAGTTTACCAATTTCCTTTTGAGCACATTTATTTCCTACCTATTAGAACCTACAAAAATCATGTCATCTACGTACGTTAACAATATAATATAGCTGCCATGATTTTTCCTTTTGAGATAAAACACAATGATCAGAGTGACACCTAGTATAACCTTGTTTAGACATAAACCTGTCAAATTTTAGATACCACTACCTTAGAGCCTGTTTTAAGCCATACAAGCTCTTCTTCAACCTACACACTAGTTTCTCCTTCCCTTTTACCTCCATATCCTTGTGGCTGCTGCATATATATCTCTTCCTTCAAATCCCCATGGAGAAAGGTTTTCCTTACATCTAACTGCTCAAGATGCAAATCTTCAGCTGCTACTAGAATTAGAATAGTTCTGATTGAAGTCATTTTAACAACAGGAGAAAATATTTCATCAAAATCAATACCTTTGTTCTGTGCAAACCCCTTCACCACAAGTCTAGCTTTGTACCTTTGTTTTCCTCCATCTTCTTCCTTCAGCCTGTAAGCCCATTTAGTCTGCAATGTTGTTTTACCTGCAGGCAACCTAACTAAGTCCCAAGTTTGGTTATGCGCTAAGGAGGCCATCTCTTCTTTCATGGCTTGCTCCCACTTCTTCCTAGTTTCTACCTGCACTACTTGTTCATAACATTCTAGTTCACCAGAATCAGTCAATAATACATAATATAATGAAGGAGAGTATTGTTCAGGGGGTCTACTTATCCTAGTAGATCTTCTAACACCACTTTAAGGTGTTTGAAGTGCTTGTTGCTATTTTGATTGTTGTTCTAGCTGTTGATCATTATGATTTTCAGGCACCATCACTTTTCTTGTGATATTGTCAAGCACTATGTATTCTTTGTTTTCTTTTTCCTATTTCTTTTCCTGCAATTGATTCTTATACAAGACATTTTCATTGAATATTACATCTCTGCTCCTAATGATTTTGTGATTTTCATAATCATATAAGCGATAACCAAAATCATTAACACCATATCCAATAAAGGTATATTTCTTTGATTTTGCCTCAAGCTTTGCTCTATTTTCTTTATTAATGTGGACAAAGGCTTCACAACCACAAGTCTTTAAAAATAAGTAGTTTACCTTTTTACCTGTCCATGCCTCCTCTGGAATACTACCATCCAAGCAACTTGAAGTCCCTCTGTTTATTAGATAAACAATAGTGTCTACAGCATTTGCCCAAAATTGTAAAGGCAATCTTGCATGCAATCTCATGCACCTTGCACTCTCCATGATTGTCTTGTTCATCCTTTCTGACACACCATTTTCTTGTGGTGTTCTTGGAACTGTCTTCTCTCTGTGAATTCCATTCTATGAATAGTACCTATCAAACTTTTTGTTGCAATATTCACCTCCATTATCTGATCTAAGACAGTTCAACCTTTTTCCTGTCTCATTTTCAACCAAAGCTTTCCATTTCTTGAAAGTATCAAATACATCAGATTTATTTTGAATACAATAAATCCAGGTTTTTCTGGTTGCATCATAAATAAAAGTAACATAATAATGAGAGCCACCAATAGATTATACTTAAGCAGGTCCCCATACATCTGTATGCACAAGCTCTAATTTTTCGCTCTTCTTTTCTTTCCTAACTCTAAGGAATATGACTCTCTTCTGTTTTCCATAAACACAATTTTCACAGAATTTTAAATCAACATGCTTCAAACTTGACAACAAATTTCTTGAGCGAAGAATCTGCATCCCCTTCACACTCATGTGCCTGAGCCTATGATGCCATAATGCCATATCTTCTCCTGTAGAGGTTAAAACATTAGTAGAATTAGAAATATCATTGCATAAATACAATGTACCAACCTTTTCTCTTTTTGTTATTACTAGGGATCCTTTTATGACCTTCTAGGTTTTATCTGTGAAAGTAGTTATGCAACCTTCACCTCCCAACTGCCCTGTTGAAATCAGATTTTTCTTCAAATCTGGAACATGCCTTACGTCCTTCAATAGCCATTGATTTCCATTTTGCTATTTTATGAAAAATGTACCCATTCCAATGATTTTACAGGGTTTATCATCACCCAATCAAACCTGTCCAAAATCTCCTTGAACATAATCATGAAAATGTTTCCTATCAGGTGTGGCATGGAATGAGGCCCCTGAATCTACCACCCAGGAATCAATAATATTTTCTAACGAAAGAATCAAAGTATCTTGCAACACATCACCTGTTGTATTTGCTTCATGATTAGTTTCTTGCTGCACATCTCCTTCTTTTCCTTTCCAAGATTTGCATTTTTTCTTTAGGTGTCCTTTCTTCCCACATTTCTAGCACACTATCCTCGATCTGGACTTGGATCTGTCTTTTCTTCACTTACTATGATATCCTGAGCTCTTTCCTCTTTCCATTTATCTTCCCCTAGTTTCTGCAGTCAAAGCATTGCCTGGTGTTTCACCGGAGCTTTTTTGTTGCATTTCCTCGCTAAGGATTGCACCGACAACATCATCAAACTTTAAAGTACTAGATCTAGAGATAGAGTTACGAATGGTCATAACTAAGCCATTCCAACTTTCTTGCAATGAGCACAGAAATAACAGAGCCCTAACTTCATCATACATAACTTAACTGATTTGTAACTGTATTAAAATAATTTAAATGGTTTGCAACAGATCCACCTTCTGACATCTTCATATTAAATAAACGCTTCATAAGAAATACCTTATTTGAGGCCGAGGGTTTTTCATATAGTTTGGCCAATGATGACATTAAACCCTCCGTTGTTGTTTCCTTTGAAATATTAAACGCTACCGATGTTGCTAGGCATAGCCGTATTGTTCCAAGTGCCTTTCTGTCGAGAATATCCCATTCTGTATATGTCATACTCGTCAGGTTCTTTGTCTTTCCGCTCAATGCTAGGTACAGATCTCTCTGATACAGATAATCTTGCATCTACATATTCCACAGCTTGTAGTTTTGGCCATTGATTTTTTCAAACCTAAACCTACCATCTTCTGCCATTGCTCCCACTCGAACCAGGAACCCTTCTCTCCTGCGAGTTTATCAGCCAAATATACCTTCGACTCTGATACCAGTTGTTAGAAAATTATATATTACAAATCTACATAGATGAAATACAATTCCCTCATATATAGTGAGGGGCTTCCTTCTAGGGAAAAAATCCCTAAATTAAACATAACTTCTACTGTCAGATCTCTTCCTAATGAACGACCCAGATTGACTAAAAGTTACTATACTTTTACAAGGCAATTTTACATCTATTCTTAGCTTCGGTGGTGCTACCCTCGAAACCCCCCACCAGGGGGGCTCCCCAAAGGTCACAGCTGCTCCCACTGGACCCCCCTGCAATGAATATTTTACGGGCGATGTTGCCACCCCATTTCGAACTGGGGTCCATTGCGGCGATACCTTTGAATACATAGGATAATCAGGCTCCACACCCAACATGGGGGTGTTGGGCAATAATTTTCCTGAATTGCCTCTGTTCCTATGAGGCATGAAAGGAAATATTTTTGGTTGGTTTTTTTGTTTTTTTCACAGCTTGTACTTACAAAACTGAAATTGATTGAAAAAACAAATTGCAACTAACTGAAATGAAATTGCATAACTGAAAACGAAAGCAAATGAAATGCAGAAATGAAAGCAAGGAAATGACTAATCTACTTTTGCTGAAATGAAGTTGTTGAAATGAAATTGCAGAACTGAAAAGGAAGGAAAATGAAATGCAGAAATAAAAGCAAGGAAATGACTACTCTACTTTTGCTAAAATGGAAATTGCAAAATTGAAAACGAAAGCAAGGAAATGCAGAAACTAAAAGAAACAACTACTCTACTTTTGTTGAAATAAACTACTTAGCAGAATGTTGCGATAGAGAAATAGAAGAAAGAAGTAATCACAAAATACTCTGACGCTTCCCTAGAAATGACGCCAAAAAGTGTTGAGCACCAGTATTGCAGCAATAATGCTACAACTCCTAGGCTTCCTACTTTACTTTTATCAACAAGGTAGTTCGTAACAAACTTGGAAGCGACGGTGCAGTATGCACAAGTACTAGTCCTTACTACAGGTTGTCACTTGGTTAGCTGGCGCAAGATCACTAGGAGCTCAAGCCAACTTCTATGGATTTAGAAGAAGCTCTATATGTGATGAAAGAAAGGAAATATTATTCTACAGAGGCTACTCTACTTGCAGAAAGGAAAAGAAGACTGAATTGTAAGGTAGACCTAGCAAACCCTACTTAACCAACTAATCCTAATTTTGCAAAAAGAGAGATGAAAAACCATGAAATGAATTTCATTACTTAATCTAGGAAGTAAACAACATCTACTCAAGCTATTTCTAGAAGTAAATGTGAAAAAAACATCTTTTTGGATTTTTATGTATTTTTAGGTGAAATTGTCATGCATGTAATTTATTTGTTTGTGAATGTGGCAGTGATTTGGTGGCGATGGAGGGTTACTTAGAGATTTTTAGAGGTGTAGGATGGTTTGGATCAGTCCTAGGAGGGCTCATGTGGCCTTCTGGAGGCTTTTCCAGCAATCAGACTTTAGAAAGAAGCCTACAGGAAAATCTACAAGAGGCTGCAGGGGATCTACAGGAGGTCTACATGAGGATGTCGAGAGCAGTTTTGGAGGTTTTGAAGGTAGGAAAGTGGGTTGAAAGGGTAGCTGAAGGCTAGTATGATGTGTTAAGGTTTCTATGGTCCATCAAGAATGATTAGGAGAAAGAAAGATGGTTTGATTTGTTCAAGGAAAGAGAGAAAAGTCTATGGAAAAGTGCAGAAACTAAGGCAGATTTGAAATGAACGTTGGGCGATTTATGGGGCATAGATAAAAGAGATATTGTGATGGATTATTAGCTAATTTTCTATGAGGAGAGATTTGCTACAAAAGAACTGAAAATCAAACAAAGAAATTAAACAAGCAAGGAAACTAGATACACCAAAAAATAACAGAATTTTGCATCAAGCTAGTCTAAACTCTAATCTAGGAAAGTAAATGGAGAGAAATGCTACAATGAGAGAAAGCATGGAAGGAAACTTATTGCAAGACAAAAATGAGCATGGTGAAATAATCTAAAGCAAAGCAGTAACCTTCTAACAAACTGCAATACTAGCAATCCTATGGAAAAGACAAATCTATGTTTTTTGTGGCAGCAAGAGGGTCTTGGCCTTAGTTCATGGTCCCAAAGGGAGGAAAGGAGGCCAAGGCTCTATTGATTTCCTTTTATATCTTCTTTCTATCACTATTCAACCTACAATGGAAAACTCAAATGGAAGCAACCTTCTAAATCACCAAAAGAAACCTATTCTTAACCAAGAAAGAAATTTATCTAACAACAACTAATCTGTAAACTGAAACAAAGCATATAAGTACAAACAAGAGGAGCTTGGCTGCTTGGATTGGGCCCTAACCCAATAGATTCAACCCTCTAAGGTAACTCGGTGCTAGCTCGAAAAGGAATTCATCTTTATTATCAAAATAATAATAGGATTACATGAAATTGTCAACAAAAGTGAGCTCGAAGTTGAGCAGAGAAAAACTGCAACAAAAATTCGAAAATTGACTAACTTCCTAATGAGGCCCTAGGCATATCTAATTATAAAATTGAAGCTCCCAATAGCTTCCTTAAAATCAAGGAGGCTTGGCTCCCAAAACTTGAGATAAACAGAAGTTCCACTTGCTCGGTTACCTCCTAGTGCATTGATGTGGCTGTTTGTGCTCCGAGCTGCATGATGGAGAATTTGATGTGGGGAGTCATAAATGAGGGGGATACCCTCCTATAAATCCTCTCCCTTGTCTTCTTTGAATATTTTTTGCCAATTTTCCATTAAATCTTTGACTTTGTCTCCAAAATTCCACAAAAATTTGCATTAAACACATATTAGACTGCATGGCATGATAACCAACCCAACTCACTCTAGAAGCATAAATATAATCAAAAGACATGCAATAAGCTAAGAGAATGGTGGATTAAACTAAGTTAGGAGGCAAAATGAGCCCATATAATTACCTATTTATGGGGTTCATCACTTACTATGCACGTAGATGAAGAATTAAGAATATTGTTATCTATGAGTGCTGATGTGGAGGTACGGGACAAACTTATACAAGAAATGAACCTTTTTGTTCAACCAATCAAGATCTAAAAAGGAAAATGTGTGATTATATATACATGTGTGATAATATTTGGAGAAATGCCAACCTAACCCACAAATTTGTTGACATTTTGTTGGAGCTAACCTATAATTCTTCCTAAATTTAATAAACATGTAAAATAGGATTGACTTTTCAATGCAAAATATAAATTGATAGGAACATGGCCAAATTGTGAGAGTGTAAAAATTGGTATGGTTTAAATGGACCAATCCCTTTGAAATGTGTTAAATGTGGTAATGAAGGTTGAGCCTCATTCTAGAACCCCTTTGGGCATCCATCTTAGGAATTGGTGTAGGATGCAACACTTCAAAATAATTTTTGTAGTAGTGATGTCAAAACTTGTATAGTGACATGGGGTTGGAGTTAGCTTGTCAAAGCTCATTGGTCTACTTTGGAACTTCTCTAGGGTGATGCCTTAGATGATTTGGAGTACGAGGACATGATTGGATATTTAGTTTGCATTGAAGAAGCTTTGGAGGCTAGATACTACAGAAAAACCCCTTGTTCTGAATAAGGAAGCACATGCCACTGAAGAAAGTAACAGTAAGTACACAAATTTGAAACTAAAATCACATTACTATTTATTACTCTTTGAAACAAGAAATAACTAAAAATTTCAAACACTACTATTCACTTTTCGTTTAGTCTAGAAGGTACAATGAATATGGAAACGTGTACAACAATGTCTCAACTTTCTTAACTCCTAATCCTAATGCACCTTCCTTGCATTGATAGATAATACAATTAAAGTTTTTCGCTAGTGAATATGATATGAGATATGCAAACATGCTTCCTTAGCTAAGGCTGAGAATTAATAACTAGGGAAGTTCTCCTTTTAACTATGCATGCAAAAACTAAGTAAAGCAAAGAGTTTCGCTACTCTAGGTGCCAGAAACGAATCCACTACCTAAGGTAACTGCTTTTCCCAGAACAAGATATTAAGGACTCGGAAACTTTGTTGCTTCCTTCAAGAGAGGTGTATGCAAAATAGAACTAAGCTTTCATGCACTATCCTCCAAATTCATTCACCTTTAACAGAAATCTTGTGCCCAGAAAAAGACAAGAGACCAATATCCAACAGAATTCACTAACCATCCAGAGACCCTTGTGCTCAAAAAAAGAGATAATAAGGGAATGTCAAGTAAGGTGGAATATTTAACCACCAAAATTGACAAGGGATAGAAGGGGTCAAAAACTATCAGACCTAATGCTCAAGAACAAATGAATTAACCCACACTTGGTGATCCAAAATGAATTCAATCCTTCTTTATTTATAGATTTTGTATAGCGGTGTCATATTCTTAAGTGATTGAGTAAACCTTACTCCAAACCCCAAATTTTGGTTTTCTAAGCCCAGTTTCCCAAAATATTGCCCAATAATGGGTATTTTGGGGTTTCCCCCCTTTATGGAGGACTATAGTCTATGAGGATGGATAGGATATTACATCCCATTCTTCCTCAATTTGTAGAGTACATTACATGGCACCTAATAAAAGAAACAGTGCTTCAGTTTGGGTGGTAATAACTACATGCTCATTTCTTTCCACATAGGACATACATCTTGCAAAAATGATCACAGGGTACAAATACTACAAAAGGCCTAAATCTTACTAGCATTGTCATAGTCCAAGAATAAAAACCCTTTCAAGTGAAACAAGGTTAGTACCACATACTACAAGCACAAATGACAAATTCAAAAACAATATACTTATTCAATGAAAGAATGACGAATCATATTAGTGCACTTTAAATTCAATAGCTCTTGAGTTGCAGTGTCAATCAAAATTTCTTAGGTTGGATCATAGTTAAGTATTCAATGTTGTTTTGGGTCCAATTTGGGGAAAAGGAGGATCTCTTGGTGACAATGGGATGATCAAGATTTTCAGAAGGGTGTAGTGGAGGAGATATAGAGAGTCCTTCAATAAGGACCTTTCCAAGATCAATCTGGAGGAAAATCCATTTTCAAAGCTTAAGCATAGTTCTAGATTCAAACAAGAGTATTCATTTTTCAAAACAATTATTAATTCCCAAGAAATTGGATCGAGGCTAACATGTTGACCATTTATTCTTCTACTAGACAAGGAAGCATTTATGAAATGTCCTTGGCCCTTTCATCCAGTAGTTGATGTAAATCTCTTGATTACAAATGTAATAAGAGATGCAGTTTATATTAAGGAAAAGGGAGAAGTAGAGGGCCAATTAATAATTATCTCTAAAAAACTCTCAATAGAATCCTAACATATTTGAAATGGAAAAGGATAACTCCATCATTATTCTTTTCTTTAGAAACTTTGCTAATTTCCATGATTGAAGCATGTATTCTTGCCTTGAAATAATCTCACAAATGCTTTTGAGATTGGTTGAAGCAAAGAAAATGTGAAAAGTTACACTCACCTAGAGGTATGGAAAAAATATGTGGAGCTTGTTGTCCTAGACTCCAAACAAAGAATGGACAAAAGGTGAAAAAACCAAGTCAAAAGTTATGTGTAGCTTTTGTCATGCAGAGGTAGTTGTTAACTCCACACTCTACAACAAAGGCTTTGTGGTGCAAGTGACACAAATGTTTGCATGCAAAACTTTGGATTAAAAGGAGTGGACCTTGGTGCTACATGTCCACTATTACCCCACTTTCTATATGAGTTACAGGAGATAAAAATAATGAGATACATGATATACAAAGTAGATACTATTGTTATTCAAATTTAATAAAAAATATTACTATGCATTCCTCGACATCAAAGAAACATCTTCCATAAAATATTTTCTCCATGAAACTGATTTAAAATGAATCTCTTCCATTGATGCACCCAACCACAAATAGAAATGATGCTAATGGGACAATTTCAGTTTAGAAAATTCACAATTAGTTTCAATTGTAAGATCTCCTATTTTTAGTTCAGATTTTAGTTACAAGCAGTGAAACAGGACTCGTTGATCAATCATGACTAATCACAAGTTGGAACCTACTCACTCTCTAAATCTGATCTAAATATTTGTTAGTCTAACTCACTTTGACCAAGTTTAACTCATGGTTAATGCAAGTTTGACTTGAGACTTGCCAATTAAAGCATATTCCTACGATTATTTCCAATTTATTCAATTTTCAGCCTTGACTCGACGAGCACAAGTTTTTCAAGTTTAGGTATGCCACATTACTAAAAGGTAAACATTAGTTGTTCCAAAATTTATTTCTCATTTCTCAAGCCCAAACTCATACATCGAGACCTTCAATAATCAATCACTACTCACTATTACACAATCTAGACTCAATATCAGGGAACCACAAAGGTGAGCCTAAGTCCAGAATCCATATCGAGCAGTCGCCAATGTGTGCTCTATCCATACTCCATATCAACCCTTGAGCAGTTGCTCATCACCTTCAACATGTGTTACCTTTAGGCTTAGTTGATTCACTATTCAACAATCGAGGTACATTGGCACTTGGCTTAAATAATAGGTATATTACTATATTAAAGTTTCAATGTCGTTTTCAATGGAAAGTTTCAAGTTTCACTGTTCCGCAATTGAATGTTCGATGTATTCCTTTGGTTATGAATTTTCAAACCTATAAATGGGGGTTAAATAGATTTTTAAAAATCTCCTTGTATCTTGTCCAGTAGGTACAATGTTTCTCAAATAAGTGAATGCCTCAAACAAGGTTAAGATTGCACAACTTATTTGTGAAATGATGGAGGAAGTCATTCAAGAAGTGGGAGAAGAACATATTGTACAAATGTTCGTCGAAAATGCAGCTAATTATATGGTTGTTGGTAGAATTTTTGAGATTAGGCACCCCACTATTTTTTGGACCTATTATGTTGACCATTGTATAGATTTAATGCTTAAGGACATTGGTAATATTCATTAGATACATGAGGTTGTGGAGAAGGAAAAATCCATAACCAAGTACCTATACAACCACAATATTGTCCTAAACACCCTGAGAAAATACATTGAAGGTAAATAAATTGTTCGACCTCGAGTGACTAGATTGCAACAAATTTCATATCTTTCCAATTTGTGGTTGAGTAAAAGATAAACTTGAAGAGGATGTCCTTGGGGCCTGAGTGGATGGCATATAAACATTCCAAGACCCTTGAAGGCATTGAAGTTGTTTCACTTGTGTTTAATGATGGTTTCTAGAAAGATGTCGAAGAGAATATTGTTGTGATGGAATCCCTTGTTAGATTTCTCAGGTACTTCAAGTCTTTTAACTTTTTCATGTTTTGAATTTCATTTCAAGCTTCTTTTTATTTTCAATGTTTCATATTAATTTAAATTTGAAAGCTTGAAATTTCAGGATTGTTGATGGTGACAAACCCGCTATGGGTTACATTTATGAGGCAATGGATCTCACAAAGGAGGCCATCAAAAGAATATATGGGGATGAGGAGGCAAAGTATATGCCTCTTTCGGACATTATTGATGCACATTGTGATAGGAAATTGCATTCCCCCTTACATGTTGCTAGGTACTTCTTAAACCCATAGTATTTTTATGATAAGAGTGAATTTAATGAGGATGGGGAGGTTCAAAGAGGACTTATGACATGCATGGAAAGGTGCTTCCCTGATCCAAAATTTCAAAGTCGTGTCTTTTCCCAACTATAGGATTATAGGGCACCACCTAAATTATTTTCCTATACCAGTGTTATACGAGAAAGGTCTAAGGTGTTGCCAGGTACCTTTTGAGGCTTGAAGGCTTTATCAGTTCATTAAATTTTGTTATCTTTCTAAGTTTCTACTATTTTGTATTTAATACATGTACTCACAAACCCTTGCCACATGCTAGGTCTTTGGTGGCAAAACCTTTATAGTGATACGCCAGATTTGAAGAGAGTTTCCATTAGAATCTTAAAACAAGAAAGAAGTGCTTTAGGTTGTGAGTGCAACTGGAGAATGTTTGAGAAAATACTTTCTAAGAAGTGCAAACAATTGACGCAAAAGTGCTTAAATGGCCTTGTATTTTTCCATTACAATCTACAACTTTGCAACAAGAAAATACTAGGTAAGAGCTTGAATTTGAAGGTTCATAATCTGATTTGGAATTTAAAGTTTAAACTTTAAAGTTCAAAGTCAAACTTAAATTCACATCTCAATGTCTCATGATAATGATAGGTTTGGATCATTCACCAATAGACCTTGAAGAGATAGATTTGCAAACTACAAATGCAATAGATTGGGTCCAATTAGAGGAGGCTCCTCTTTTAAGCCTACATTACTTGAAGAACTTTGAGAGTCAAGCAAGCGGAGGAGTGAGGAATATCTTCTAGTTCTTACTCTTAAGAGTCTTAGACTCTTAGTTACTAATTTATTCTAATTAGTATGCAGTTGTTTCTAAACTTTTAGAAGCAGTTGCTTCTAGTTCTATGTAGTCACTAGTTAGGAGTCATGACTCAGTACTTTGGATCATGTTTAGACTCATAACATATGTGAAATGCTTATTAATTTATGATATTTTGTACATCTATTGATATTATGAATTGTTTGGACATGGCTTTACTAAATATCAATGAAAAATGTTTTTTTTTTTAATTCAATATATGTGTATATTTTTATTTATTGAATTCACTGATTTTTTCCCGATTTTTTCCGAATTTTCCCCATTCTAATTAAAACTCTTAGCTCTTTTTCCTCGCCGATTTATTTTCTATTCTGAGTCTGGTAACCTTGGTTACAAGTTTCATTCTTCACTTATGAGTGCTAAGGTGATAGGTCCCTATAATACTAGTGATTAACCCATTACTATTGTAGTTGTATCCCTTATTAATATTGTTGTGCCCCTATTGTCTCCATATTTGTATTATTGTGCCCCATATAATCCCTCTATTGTTATTTTTTTGGCTTTATATTATTATTGTTAGCTTGGCTAGGTTCTATTGTGACTCCTCAGACTCCTATATATAGAAAGGAGGTTTTGTCATTTGTATCATCCAAGAATTGTTCATTTGTGTAATATAAAGGAGGTTGCCCCCTCGAAGAGGCTGAATTCTAAGGTGTTCAACTATCTTTTCTATCTTTTTGTGAGTTGGTTTCATAACATTTGGTATCAGAGCTTTGGATTCTAGGGTTTCCGTACTCCAAATAGGTCATCATGGCATTCTCGCTATAACTTTTTTCTGTGACATTTCAGAAGCGAAAAAAAAACCCATTTGCGACAAAATCGTACTGAACCTCGAATCTGAATTTCAAAGATTTTTGCACTATATTTGTGGAGATATAATCTGAGGAAGTTGGTCTTTTTGCAGACTCCTGAATTACATTCCAAACAGGTGACCTGGGGAAAATCGTCGTAACTTTCTCTCTGAGCATTGGATTAAAATTTTGTAAGAAGGTACAGAAAGACAACAGACTACAATTTCTTGTACATGTTTTTTAGTGCCAAAAGGTTGAAACAGTGACACGTGGCACTTCATACAAGTTCACTTTTTTAGAAAGGTCTATAATCAGTTCATCTTGGTAGATTGTGCATAAATCTTTCTTGGAGAATCCAATTTGGATCAGACTGGTGGCATTGGAAAGAGAACGCAGAGGGCTACTACAGGTCACAATTTTAGAACTAGATGATCCGAAATTACAGAGATACATCAGATTCAATATCAATCTCCTACAAAGTGAAAAAAAGGTGTGTAGTTTTTTTAAAATTTTTGCATAAGCTTGGTTTGAAAAAATAGTTTGAAGGAATTCAAAGGGCATATTAAAGGATTATTATAAGTAATTGATGCCCAGAGGAAAGAAAATGCAAGCACCAAGTAAGCAACCTGAAAGCTCTAGCATGACTCATGAAGAAGAGGAAGAAATGCAACATGATATATCAAATTACAAGACCAAGTGCAACAAGTGTCACTTGCACAAAAAGTAACAGAATCTAAGATGGATGGTTTAAATAAAGATGTAGAAGCTAATATGGATGGTTTAAAGAAAGGCGTAGAAGCTAAGATGGATTGTTTAAAGACAGGCATGGAAGATTTGAAGATAGGCATGGAAGATTTGAAAACATATTTGAAGACAGATTTGACAAAGTTTCTACAAGAAATGCTTACTAATGGTGAAAGGGTAGTAAAGGAAACTCATGATGAGAACAAAAGAAATGTTAATCATGATTTCATAGATTCTAATGTTGGATCGAAGACCCACCATATTCCAAAAATCAATATGAGGAAGTTTGATGGCAAGGACCCCGCAACATGGATATTACAGATGGAGCAATTTTTCGATCTCAATAATGTGCAAAACACACAAAAGGTACGTATTGCAACTTTATATTTGGAACCAAATCAGTTTGTATGGTATCAATGGTTTTGCTCTCGTAAACAAATTATCACATGGGCAATTTTTATGGAAGAATTGACAACACATTATGAGGATATAAAAAGAAACACTTTTTTTTAGCCAATTGATAAGTCTCAAACAAAAGGGTTCAATAATGGAGCACATTGAGGAGCTCAAAAACTTGAACATAAGGGTAAAAAATATTCCAGAGGAGCACAGGATTGATGTGTTCATAGGGACTTTAAAGGATAATATCCAACATGATGTTCGCCTTTGGGAACCTGATTCATTAGAGGGCATTTAGTTTAGCAAGAAAAATGGAAAGCAAAATTATGGCCACCAAGAAGCATACCAGTCACAACTATAAAGATAGCCTACCACAACCTATAAGGTTGACACCACAAAAATTGGAAGAAAAAAGAGCAAAAGGGCTTTGTTACAGTTGTGATAGCAAATACACTAAAGGTCATAAGTGTGTTGAGAAGAAATTATTCTACATAGATTGTGAAGAGGAAGAAGAAAAGGAGCAAGAAAGGTCAAAAGAAGAGGATATACTCCAGGAACAAGCCTAGATGAAGAACAAATGAATCCGACCATATCTTGTAATGCATTGGCGGGAATTACCACTCCTCAAACCATCAAGATAGAAGGACAAATCAAGAAGAAAAAGGTAATAGTGTTGATTGATTCAGAAAGTACTCACAATTTTATTCATTGTAAGGTAGCAAAAGAATTGAATTGCTTCTTATATCCAGCACCAGAGTGTCAAGTGATGGTTGCAAATGGAGGAACAATATATTTCTCTGGAAAGTGCCATAATATCAAGCTATCCATGGGAGAATATGTATTGACTAGCCCAATGTTTTCCATTCCAATGGGAGGTGCTGATGTTGTATTAGGAGTCTAATGGCTACAATCCTTGGGTACAATAGCTTTTAATTTTCAAGAACTTTCATGAAATTTTCTATGGAAGGAAAGGAAGTTGTATTAAGGGGTATTGCAGGGAAACCAGGAAAGATAATCAGCTCTAATGGTATGACAAAGCTTCTAAAAAAGGAACAAACAGGTGTAATTGCACAATTATGTTCGCTAGATGTTTCCACATTGGAATCATCTATCTCTCCAGATCTCCAAATAGTCTTGGACAATCATTCCAAGGTATTTGAGACTCCCAAAGGTCTCCCACCTATTCGTGATCATGATCATGCTATTCATCTGATTCCAGGAAGTGTTCCTCCAAACATCAGGGTGTACACATATCCCTATGCCCAAAAGAGTGAAATTGAATGTATGGTTGCAGAAATGCTAGAGGCTGGTATAATTCAACTGAGTCAAATTTCTTTCTCTACTCCAGTAGTATTGGTGCACAAGAAGTATGGATCATGGCACATGTGTCCGGATTATAGGGAGCTCAACAAGCTCACTATTAAAGATAAGTTTCCCATTCCTGTCATTGATGAATTACTGGATGAATTGCATGGATCAATTTACTTCACCAAATTGGATCTTCGTTTAGGATATCATCAAATCAGAATGAAGATTGAAGACATTCTGAAAACAGCATTTAGAACTCATGAGGGTCATTATGAATTTTTGGTCATGCCTTTTGGCCTTACCAATGCACCTTCAACATTTCAAAGTTTGATGATTCAATTTTCAAACCATTCCTTAGAAAATTTGTGTTAGTATTTTTTGATGATATACTAATCTACAGCAAGTCTTGGAAGGATCATGTTGAACATGTTGACAGGGTGCTACAACTATTGGAGGAGAAACAATTATATGCAAAAGATCCAAATGTTTCTTTGGAGTACAAGAGGTGGAATATCTGGGTCATATTGTATCTCATGAAGGAGTTAAGGTAGACCCTAGCAAAATTAAAGCCATTAAGGAATGGAGAATCCCACATCCATAAAGCATCTGCGAGGATTTCTCGGGTTGACAGGGTATTATCGCAAGTTTGTTAAGAATTATGGGAGAATAGCAGCACCTCTAACAACACTATTGAAGAAAGATGCATTTTCATGGACTCCAGAAGCAACAAAGGCATTCTAACATCTTAAAGAGGCAATGTGCCAAGCACCTGTCTTAGCTACACCGGACTTCATAAAAAACTTTATTGTGGAATGTGATGCTTCAAGAAATGGAATTGGTGTTGTTTTAATGCAAGATGAAAGACACATTACTTTTGAAAGTCATCCAATCAAGGGAAAGTTTTTACACAAAGTATTTATGAGAAGGAAATGTTGGCAATACTCCATGCACTTAAGAAGTGGCGATCCTACTAATGGAAAGACACTTCAAGGTAAAAACGGACCATGATAGCCTTAAATACTTTTTAGAACAAAGATTATCCTCTGAAGAGCAACAAAAGTGGGTCACAAAGATGTTGGGTTATGACTTTGAAATCATCTACAAAAAAGGGAAGCAAAATGTGGTGGCAGATGCACTCTCAAGAAAGGATGAGGATGTGGAAGCATTGTTGTGCGCCATTTGTATTATCCAACCAGATTAGATAAACGAAGCAAGGGAGGAGTGGAAAAATGATGAAGAAGTGTGGGAACTTATTCAAAAGTTACAATAAGATTCTAGTACATCTAATATATTTAGCTGGAAAAATGATTCATTATGGTACAAAGATTGCTTATACCTCCATAAGAATTCGCAACTCAAACAGAAGATTCTTATGGAATTGCACACTTCTCCCTTAGGAGGGCACTCAATATTTTTAAAAACTTACCACATTGTTAAGAAGGAATTTTTTTAGGATGGCCTTAAATCTAAAATTCAAAAGTTTATGGCAGAATGTTTGGTTTGCCAACAAAATAAAGTTGAAACAAATAAGACCTCGGGTCTATTACATCCTTTATCCATTCCAAGCCAATGTTGGGAGAAGGTTTCAATGGATTTTATCACAAGTTTACCCATTTCTGAGGGAAAGAGTGTCATCATGGTGGTAGTTGACAGACTTACCAAGTATGCACACCTTTGTGCATTATCACATCCATTTAAAGCCAGTGCAGTTGTTGGGTCCCTATGATACTAGTGATTACCCCATTACTATTGTAGTTGTACCCCTTATTAACATTGTTTTTCCCCTATTGCCCCCATATTGTTATTATTGTGCCCCATAGAATCCCTCTATTGTTATTTTTGTGGCTTTATATTATTATTGTTAGGTCGGTTGGGTTATATTGTGACTCCTTAGACTCCTATATATAGAAAGGAGGTTTTGTCATTTGTATCATCAAAAGAATTGTCATTTATGTAATGTAAAGGAGGCTGCACCCTCGAAGAGGTTGAATTCTAAGGCGTTGATCTATCTTTTCTATCTTTTCTTGAGTTGGTTTCATAACATTTGGTATCAGAGCTTTGGATTCTAGGGTTTCGCTGCTCCAAACAGGTCATCATGGCATTTTCACAATAACTTTTTCTGCGACGTTTTAGAATCGAAAAAGAAAACCCATTTGAGAAGACATAACGCTGAATCTCGGGTCTGAATGTCAGAGCGGTTTGCACTATATTGGCAGAGATATGATCTAATGAAGTTGGCCTTTTTACAGACTCTTGAAATACATTACAAACAGGTGACCTCAGAAAATCATCATAACTTTTTCTCTGAGCATTGGATTGAAATTTCATAACAAGGTATAAAAAGAGGACGGATTGTAGTTTCTTGTATATAACTTTTAAAGCCAAACGATGAAACATGGACTCGTGGCACATCGTACAAGTTCGCCCTACTGAACTAGTCCATAATCAGGTCACTGTGGGAGATTTCACATAACTCTTCCTTGGAGAATCCAATTTGGATCAGACTGGTGGCATTGGAAAGAGGGCATAGAGGGCTACTGCAGGTCACAATTTCAAAACTGGATGATTTGAATGTACAGTGATACATCAGAGGCAATATCGATCTCCTACAAAGTGAAAAGAGGTGTGTAGATTCTTTTAAATTTTTGCTTAAGATTGGTTTGAAATTTATTTTGAAGGAATTCAAAGGGAATAGTAGAGCATTATTATCGGTAATTAATGCCCCGAGGAAAGAAAATGCAAACACCTAGTAAGGAAACTAAAAGCTCTAGCATGACTCATGAAGAAGAGGAAGAAATGCTACATGATATATCAAAATTACAAGAACAAGTGCAACAAGTGTCACTTGCACAGAAAGCAACAGAATCTAAGATTGGATGGTTTAAGGAAAGATGTAGAAGCTAAGATGGATGGTTTAAATAAAGGTGTAGAAGCTAAGATGGATTATTTAAAGAAGGGCATAGAAGCTAAGATGAATGGCATGGATGCTAAGATGAATGGCATGGATGCTAAAGTTGATGGCATGGATGATAAGATGGAAGAATTGACAATAAATATGAATAAGTTGCTACAAGGAATGGTCACTAATGGTGAAAAGGTAATAAAGGAAACTCATGATGAGAACAAAAGAAATGTTAATCATGATTCCATAGACTTTAATGTTGGAT
>APFE030148512.1:0-12103 GCA_000404065.3 Pinus taeda
GATTCGCTCCCAAACCGGGAGCTTCTGAAAATGGTCGCTCCCGCTCCCGCTTCCGCTCCCGCTCCCCGCTCCCGCTCCCGCTCCCAAGTAACATTGCCCTCAAGCCTCCTCTTATACTTTTCCTGTTGACATCTTAATGATCGAGATTAAATCCCTAATCAATGACTAAAATTAGATCTAGCTTGATCCATGTCTTTTCGACCACTCTAACATAGATTCATATTAATACACATTGATATTTTATTTTCCCTAAGTTTAGACTTAGGGACTCCATTAAAAATATTAATTATTTTAATATCTCCTGATCTGTTTAGAATCAGCCCAAACCCTTTTTAGGTATTGGAGATCTCATGTGCCCCAACCTCTCCACCAAATTTTGTGGCTAGAGCACATCTGATGCTACCCAAATCAACAAAAAAACGCAGCAGCAAAGGGAAAAAAGGCTACAGAGGTAATGAAGGTTAGCAACAAAGAACGCAGAGAAAACTGGTAGCGAAATTGTAGAGGATGAGGAGAAAGCAGCGAGTTGAGGGAAAAACGCAGAGGGTGAGGCCCAAAAATTTATGAAAACTTCAATTTTTTTCCCATAAATTTATTTTAATGATCTTAGAGAAATTTTATGAACAAATCCAGATTTAAAATTCTTTCTTGCACAAATTATTTATGAGACAAGATCTTGCCCTCTAGGGCCTAGATCTGTCCAAGATCTTGCCCTCTAGGGCCTAGATTTGTCTCAGATCTTGAAAATTTGCTTTGAAAAATCCTTCAGATCAACACCTGCAAAATGGAAAACAAAAATCCCCAGATCCCGATATATTTAAAAACTAAACAAAACCCAGAAACCCAAGCTAGAAAAATATTCAAATCTATACAAAATATCTACAGATCTATCCACAAGAGTTACGGATTTACTAGATTTGAGGAATATGAGTCCAACTCCGCTCCCAGATCTTAAGATCTAAGGTTTTTACTAGCCATATTTATCAATTTTTCCACAAAATATTTAAAAGATTTTGGTTTTTCAGAGAGGTACTAGCCCAAAAACTTCATTCATAAAAATTTACTCTTTAGATAAATATGAGGTTATGATGTGGTAGGCTCTTCAGAAAATATGTGTTGAGAGTTGGCTAGTCCAAACGAGGACAATCCCCAAACGCTCAATGAAAACCTGAGACATCTTCTGCAAACACTAGATCAATTATCAAACCAAGTAGAGAAATAGAATAACAATAAAACTGTGAAGAAATAGAGATTCTTGTTAACAATAAAATTATGAAGAAATAGAGATACTTGCTAATTCAATCAAAATTAAAAATGTTACCCTAGATCCAACAAACTGAATAAGATCCCTGTATTGAGATTATTCTAAGAGAGCGATTGATTGATAGTTTTCACATAATATTAAACATAAATTAAAACAATATTACCATAGATTCATGAAGAAGAACACCACTGCAAGTTGAAACCCCAAAGACTTTTACATTTATTCCAAAAAATAGATAAGAGAGCTTGAGAGCTTAGTACACGATTCAAAGATCGGATGAAAAATAGTCTAACACCGACATCTAATCTATAGATAAATTCTCCAACGACTAGTTGGCCTGATCCCTGTCAAATTAATCTTGACCGTTCATGAAGATTTAATTAATCTTTAATTGTTACCGTCGAAATTATTTATTTTTTGAGGAAAAATCGAATTTTTCATCTAATTGATTTTTAATTAATTCAAAATTAATTAGTTTGAGTTAATTTCCTCAAAAAATTGACTTTGACTTAACCACCAAGGTCCAAGGGTCCAAAATTTCTTGATTTCTTGATTTTTCCTTTGGCTAGGGACCTCCAAAAATTAATTTATTTAAAACCCACGAATTTCACCTTTGGAGAATTTAATTTTACCTGACACTAAATTGATTAAATTTTTGGCTTAGGATTTTAATTTAATTTTGCTAGAAAATTTAATTAATCGACTTATGAAGAGATTAATAATTTTCCAACCCTCTAATATTTAGCCATGGTATCTAATTATGAGGGACCATGGACTAAATATTTTTTATGTCAAGATATTACAATTTAATACATGAAGGGGGAACACCGTTCATTACAAGACCCTCAAACATTTACCCAATTTTGCGACTCAAAATATGATTTAGTAGACTAAGTAATTTGTAATAAAATAATCTAGCCAATTAACTAAGATTATTCCCAAATTACTTTTACAAGGACTCGATAAAAAGCACTAAGACTCACTTAATATCTTGATGACAAAATCCACCCTAGCTTTGGGGTGAGGTTGGAGGAATAAATTCTATCGATCATGTGTCTAGAGACAGATAAATTAGTAAAATAAAGAACCTCCTAGGATAGAAGGCGTCACCAAAATACTATGCTTACCTAGGTTGTTATATACATGATGGTCTTACTAAGATTGTGTATATTATAACCATGCAGAAGGGGTTTACATCTTTAACAAACTGTCAATTCATGATAAAATCTGAATGCTACGAACACTTGAACATGATAGATCCCTTTTGCGAAAAAAGGGGTGTACTACTATGGGGTCATTGACACAGTGGTCAACAAGATCCATTTATATCTATGCTACCATATTTAATTGTTGCGGATGCAAGCTGTTTTCCATCTGGAGGTTAGAATATTGTTGTCTAGCATCTTGTCAGCATCTAAGCAAGTGATTTTCTAGGGAACAGAGAAGGTGAATATTATCTAGCATTAAAAATGGAGAACCCAATTAGCTTCCCAGTATATTTGGAGCATCAGCCATCAAATTAGATAAATAAAATTTTTGAGGCATGTGTCCCAAGAATCCAAGTGAACCTTTGTGTTAAGTTGGGTCAAATTCCTTGGGGGATTGCACTTTACCTTTTGGATGTGTGACACTAGAGTTAAAAGAAGGAAAAGAAACCTTGATGACTACAGGAGGCATGTTTGTAGGGTTTCTAATAGCATGAAAAGAAATGGATGAAGCGTTTGCAAATTCTAAAGCTGCCTGGATGGTTGCCTCACAGGTTGTCACACAAATGTCTCCTAATTTATAGACAAATCCTCCAAGTGGAAAAATAATGGCTAGTTGGCTTGATCTTCATCAAAATAATCTCGGCTGTCGAAAAATATTTGATCATCTTTTAATTTCCACCATTGAAAATACTTATTTTGAGGAATTTTCGAATTTCTTATTTAACCCATTTTTTATTAGCTCAAAGTTAAATTAATTATTTTGAGTTAATTTTCTCAAAAAATTGAGTTTGACATAACCACCAAGGGCCAAGGGTGCAATTTTCTTGAAATTTCCAATATTCCCTTGGTGGGGGACCTCCAATTTTTTTTTTGTTGATACCCACGAATTTTTCTACTTGGTGAATTTAATTTCTCTATGACTTTAATTTTGACTATAATTAATTAATTTTTTGGCTTAAGATTTTAATTTACTTTTGCGAGAAAATTTAATTAATTAACACTCGAGGGGATCAACAATTTTTCCACCCTCTAATATTTTGCCATTGTGTCTAAGTATGAGGGACCATGCATTAAAATATTTTTTACATAAGATAATTACATTTTCAACCTGTTGTTGCCCGGATTGTACAGGCACTGCGACAACTGCTCAGGGCTAGCGCTATCACTCTGATCACCGCCCACTCCGTTCTAACTGTCTCCCAACAACAGACCATGAGGGGTAGTCCCTATGGAAATGAAGTGAAGGAAAAAAAGTTGGGAACCAACTTGTTTGGGAGACATGGATGAGTGGCCTAGCTACTTGGTAGAATTTTAGCAAGATCAATGATTAGATCAGATTTCAAGTATGAGACCAGTGCATTATGTAGTCACAATTCTTTCTTAAAGTGAATTAATGCCAAGTAACCAGATTGACACCCACTGCTTAAATGACCGACTAACCTATATGATGTGCAAATCCTAAAATCTATGTGTGATGCAAGAATGTTGATAAATTTTAGATTAAATGCCTAATCTAAATAAAACCTCTCTCTTCACTGTTTTGAGAAACAGTTTTCAGAGTAGGTTGTGAAATGGAAGCCAACTAAAAGAAGGCAGTGGCCTGATTAAAAATACCTCCCCCTGTGTTCCACCCACCCAGTACCTCCAGCATTGCAGAGACTGTGGCTCTGACAACTGTAAGGTCACTGTGTTAACCACTAAGAAGAGTTGAATCCCTCAAGCTAATTGGAAAAGGGGTGCCCTAAGAGTCTATCAACCTAGCTTATGCTAGGAGGTAAGTTCTTAATGCAGGTTAGATCCTAGAATGCTTATGCAAGATAGATTGAGTGAACTTATTTTGAGTTAAGATTGATTTATGTTATTTAAGTACTTAAATGTGAATTTTCTTATAGTAAGAGTACTTAACAATGATGAGATAACAATCTTAAACAAGATAAATACTTAAAGATACAAGTGCCAATATTCAACAATATTCCACAAGATGCTTAGAAGATGGAAAATAACCAATGAAACTTAAGATGCCAAGTGCTTTAAGATAAACAACCAAGATATCAAAGCCTCTTATCATTATGACAATTATCCAATGGCTCCTTAACAATGTCAAAATGTCACTTAGATTCCATAAGACCAAAGCTTTAGAGCTTAAGTGTAGAAGTGTTTTTAGTGCAAAATTCATAAATTTTTGTTAAACTTAGAATGAGACAAGCAAGTGTTAAAAACTTAAATCTCAATAAACAAATTAGCAGTAATTTTAGAAAATTTCAGCACTTAGTGTTATGACAACAACAAGAAAGTCACTTTAGATCATAGATTTTACCCAACATGTAAAGCATAAAATTTTCTAATGACCAGCAAAAGTAAATTTATGTGTTTAATCCACTGTATGATGATGTATTCAGTGATATATCAGATTTGAAACAAGTTATTACAACAGTAAATAAACTAACAGATCATCAAGCTAAAGATGCTACAACCAATGCCCAATATGCTGAAAAATAGTAAAATTTCACCAAACTTGAAAAAAATCATTTTTTGAGCATTTTTTAGATGTGTGATTCAGAAAAATTTCAAACTTGATTCAATAATTTATGCAGTAATTTCAGCAAACAGAAAATCAGATCTAGGCTAGATCTAAGATGCTAAGTGACCAAAATTCATGAAAAGTTAGATTTTGCAATTTTGAGTGATTTTGACCGAGTTATATGTGATTTTAGGGCCTAATTATCATTGTCATCACTGGTAAAGTATAACAGAGGCAAAATAAGAGTTTTGAGAGCAAACCCTAGGCCCAAGGCATTGAAGATCAACTTGCCCGATTAGCCCAAAATTCCTCCAATGATCTTGTACTTGAAAACGCAATTTTTTGAGCAACTTTCTCCTGCAAAACCACCAAGGAATCAGTTTTGAAAATTCAGATATGGATCTAGGGTAAACTAGGGCAAAATAGACCAAGGAAAACCAACGCTAGGCCTACCAAGGCTAGCATTGAGAGCTAAGGAGGCTACGATGACATATTAGGGGCCAAAAAGAGGCAATGTTGGAGGAGGAGAGACACCAAAGGCTGGGCGCTGGGGTTTTTGGGGCAAAACGACTAGGGTTAGAGGCTTGAAATCCCATGGCAAGCCATCAAGGGCAGCCATTAGGGTCAAGGAAAGGCAATCGTGGGCCCTAGACCTTTAAAGGCTTTAAGGCCCCAATGTTGGGCCTAGAAGGGGAGATGCTAGCCTCTAAAGGTTACGACTTGCCCTAAAAGGGTAGAATATATGATGCAAAGGTTAAGGAAGGTTGATGCAGGCCAAGGAAGGGAGACACTGGCCCTAGGAGGACTAGATTTGGGCCCGGGAGGCTTGAAAAGTGAAACATGTGCTTTAGCAAAATATTTTTCCTCTAGATCTGAATTTTGCTACAAAATCTTCAATGGATAACCCTGCAAAATTTTCTAGAGACTAGATCTTACCCTCAAGGGCCTAGATCTAGCTCTGCTTCAGCTTGATTTCTTGATTCAACTTGCAAAAATGAAAATAAAACACCCAAACCCCAAATATATACAAAATCTCTTAAAACCCCAAAACCCAAGTTAGCAAAAATAATTTACAAATTATATTTACAAAATTATTTACAAAATCTACAAATATACAAGGGTTTTGAAAATTTAAATTTTTGAGAAAAATATTTTTATTGGTTTTTTCTTTGATAAATGGCTAAACACGCTTCATAAATCCCATGCACACTATAGCCTTAGCGAAGATTTAATCCACCACATAAATATTCAAGATCCAAAGAAAATGATCCTTGCCCACAGTTTGTGAACTTGGAGACCAATGACTGAAGTACCTGCAAGCACTATGTATTTATCTCAAAATAATCCTATATTAGCACAACATAGGAAGCTCGTAGTCAGTACATACCACAAATCAATGAACATAGACACCTCGAGTTGTTCCCCAAAGTCTTTATTATGATAAAAAAAAATAGTTCCTGGCAGGACAATAGTTTACACAAATGCTTTAGCAACAATTTCTTAGCCAAAAATCAGATGGCTAGGGACAAATGACTTTGTAATTTATAGATAAATCTTCCAAGTGAAAAATGACGGCTAGTTTCCTTGATCCTTGTTAAAATAATCTTGGCTGTCAAATAATACTTGATCATCTTTTAATTTTAGTCATTGAAATAATTATTTTTGAGGAAAATTCGAATTTTTCGTTTGATCCCCTTTTTTTTAGTTCAAAATTAATTATTTTGAGCTAATTTTCTAAAAAATTTGACTTTGACTTAACCACCAAGTTCCAAGGGTCCAAATTTTCTTGAAATATACAATGTTCCCTTGGTGGAGGGCCTTTAAAAATTGATTTCTTTTAGACCCACGAATTTTTCCACTTGGAGAATTATTTTTACTAAGACATTTTAATTGACTCTAATTAATTAATTTTCTGGCTTAGCATTTAATTTTATTTTGCCAGAAAAATTAATGAATTTACAGACTAGGGGATTTAATTATTTTTCCACTCTTTAATACATAAGATTTTACATTTTCAACCCTCAAAGGGGGAATACATATTTTTCTTAGTCCCTTAAGACACATACTCCATCTGCGACACAATATGAACTAATAGACCAAGTGATTTCTAATAAAATAATTTATCCAAATAGTTTAAATTATTCCCAAATCACTTTTACATTGGAGTTGATTAAAACACTAGGACTTACCTAAGACTTTGATGAAGAATTCCACCTTAGCCTTGAGATGAGACTGGAGGGAAAAACTCTGTTGACCATCTGTGTTTAAAAACCCACATGGGTGAGTGAGATGAAAAACCTCTTAGGATGAAACTCTCGCCAAAATAATAGGCTTACTCAGGTTGTTAAATACTTTCACGGTCTTACTAGCATCATTTACATTACATAACTTGCAGAATGGGTTTACGAATGACATATAAGCTGCTAATAGATGATCTGCTTGGAAAAATTTGGCCTTTCAGCATCGTAGGAACTTTGACAAATTGAGTGCAACATTTGGCTCCATATAGGAACACGTTGCTTTCTTGAAGTAACGTGAGAATCCCAGAATCCTGCATCCAAGAAAACAAAATTCCATCAAATAGATATCCATTCAACATTGAAATCATCATGCATATATAGAAAATACCGCTAGAATAGAAAATCTACTCTAACAAACTGAAATAAAAAGACAATATAAATGCGTGAAATAAAACTATATAATGACATAAAATGAAAGGGAGTAGGGTTAGAGATACTATACAAAATGATGCCCCATAGCATTAGATGTCATCTTTGTAGTACAACTTTAGCATTTGCCCATTTGCTGGGAGGTCCACAGGATCACCTTCCGTAGTGTTGAGATAGAAAGAATTTTCTCCAGCAATCCCTCTGATAATATACGGTCCAAGCCATAGACTATCAAACTTTCCATGGTTGCTGGGCTTCTCATTTTTGCGATCCCATATTAATACCATATCACCAACCTATTAAGATCTGTTCCGTGAAGACTTGTCGAACCCTTCCTTTGTTCTGGCCTAGCTCTGGCATATGCTATCAAAAGCGTTCCTGCGGTCCTCATCAAGTTCCATTATTTGATCTATTCTTTTATGTACTGCATTTTTGTCCTCCTGTAAAATGTTGAAGGAGCTGATAAGTGGGAAGCTTTAGATGAATAGGCAAAGTTACTTCCAAACCATAAATAAGCACAAAAGGACTTTTTCTAGTAGCCCTCTTCCTTGTGATTCTCTCGGCCCATAATGCATTCTTGATCTTACTATCCCAAGATCACTTATTATCCCCCACAATCTTCTTAATGATGGTGATTAAATTTTTATTGCTTGATTCAGTGAGGCCATTTCCTTGGGGATAATAATTTGATGAATGCGATAGAATAATGCCATACTTGAAGTAGAAAGAAGAAAACTCGTAAGCGCTAAAAGCTTTGGCGTTGTTAGTCGTAATCTTCGCTGGAACACCAAATCAGGTGATGATATGATTTTCAATGAAATCCATAACAACTTTCACAAAGCATGCTTTGTTGGAATGGCCTCAACTCATTTTGTGAAGTAATTTGTTGTTGTTAAAATCCATGAATGACCATGGCAAGAATTCTGGTTAAATTTGCCAAAGAAATCCAACCCCCATTGTTGAAAAGGGGCCTCTGCTATAACAAGTTGGAGAGGCAAGGCTGCTAATTTATGCTTTCCTATGAAAAGCTAACACTCCTGACAACTTCTGACGAATATATGCACATATGAAAAAATGGTGGGCCAATAATATCTTGTGCGCTGCAATTTTTACTGCAAAGTGCCCTCCACAAAATCGTGCATGGAATTCAGTGATAAGTTTCTTAGATTCATCTTCATCAATGCATCTGAGTATTATCCCATCCAGATTTCTCTATCGAAGGCCATCCTTCAAGATACAATATTTGGAAGCCTTTAATTTGAAAGCCCTTCTTTTATGGGCTACCAAGTGATCAGGACAAGCCAAATTTGTCAAATAATAAATGATGCCCCTATACCATTCGATCCTTTCCAGTTTCCTAAACTTAGGGGAGATAGAAGGCTCAGCCACTTCATTTTGGCAAACCATTTCCAAGGCTTTCTCATTACCTTCTATCAACATTTGGGCTAATCCTTGACCCTTGACAAGCTTGGTTGGTTTAATCTCAATATTATATTCTTGAATCTTAGTCACCCATCTGGCACGAGTCCCTAAGTAGTCAATTTGAGTCAATATATCTTTAATAGCTGAGTGTGGAACACATGCAATGATCTTTGAATAGCCCATATATGTTCTGAAATGCTTAAGGGACTTGACCAATGCATAAGCTCGTTTTTCCATAATGTTGTATTTCAACTCTGAATTTTGCAATGATTTGCTCATGAAGGCAATTGGTTGTTCATGGCCATCTTTGTTTTTCTCTAATTGATCACTTGCTATAATGTCCTTGGAAGCAAATGAAAAAACCATAAAGTCCTTTGAATAATCTGGATTGACCAAAATAGGAGCTTTGGCTGTAGCATCCTTGATATTTTGAAATCCCATCTTACCCTCCTCTTTCTAGATAAACTTTGCATCTTTCTTTAGAAGGCATTGTATGGGTTTAGCAATCTCAGCATAGTTTGGAATGAATCTTCTGAGGAAATTTGTTTTAGCTTGTTGACACCTAATCCTCAGTGATTGGGGGAATTGAATGTGAATAGTCATGGAGAAGATGAACTGAATAATCACATTCATGTATATAATAGATCACTGGCTAAATGAATAAACGAATCAGTTTTTCTGGAGTTACTCCTGGCCTGACATGGTATCAGAGCACAGGTCCCGGGTTCTTTTTTTAACCTTGCTTTGTAACTCTTGTCCACTGCCTGCCTTCTGCTCCTCTGTCCCACACCTGAAGGAAACGCCTGCCTGAAGGAAATGGTAACGCTGCCTGACATGGCAACAACGCTGTCCGTTTTGAAACGCCTGCCCCTTTTTGTGCATTGCTTGCAGATTACATCGAGAGCAACTGTTAATCGCTGCTATTAAAGGTAACGAATTACAGTTTCATTAAATTTTGAAACTAGTTAAAAACAGGCTTGTAAAAATCTGTTACTAGCCACTGTTGTACGATGGACGACAGTCTTATCAGAACACTACTTTGATTATCCGATCCTCTATTGAAGTTGCAGTCTCCGAATTCTAAATTTCGCTAATCTTGCACTTCTGTTCAAGATGGCCATTATATTTGACTAGTTCGTTATTGTGTTTCTGGTAACTGCCCTCTATATGGATGCATGAGGTGGCATTTTTTTTGTTGCAAACAAATATATTTGAGAACTAATAACGAACTAGAACCAAAAAGAAAGAGGATCGAATGACCTCACCGCTAAGGATCCAATCACCGCGATTTGTGTTTACGAGCTAACTTGGCTTCCATATAGTGCCGGGGTGGGTGAAATAGAAAACGTTGTTGGAAATCCCAGCAATCTTTCGCTCTCGACTTTGGGAAATGGATGAATAAGCAAGTGTTTTAAAACGAGGTAACAACGAGAGCGCAAATTGCTGTAGTTGCTTCGGATGCAAAACATTGGATCCTTGTTTCAGAATCCCGAGGAATGGCATAAAGTTCTAGTTCTAGTATTCGATTAGCTGCACAAGCATGGGTTGACCTTTAAATTACTGTTTGATAGCGTTGTCAAAACTCAAGGTTGAGCAGTTTTTGTGAGAAGTTGTTATGTACATTGCCATGTTATGCTACTGCCGCATTTTGTATGTTCAATGCTGTTTGATATTGTATGCTATTGCCGATACTATGAGTATTGAATAATTGCCACAACGTTGATATTAAAGCATCTCATATAATATATATATTGACATATATCATTCATGTTAATATTATACGACCATGGTATAGCAGCAGAAGTTTCTCATACTTTTAGATGCCGAGGATAGCAGCAGAAAATTTGACTATATAGCAGCAGAAGTTTTTTTTTCATAAGAGAATTTTTTTTGCCATCAGAAGCATTAGTCTATCAGCAAAAGTTTTTTTATATCAGTAGAAGTAATCTTCTACAGGATGCATTCAATCATCTCTATGATAGGAATAGTTCTCACTGGCAAGGAGAACTATCCTGACTGGTCCCGGATGGTACAACACACCCTCATTTTCAATGCGCTGTGGAAAGGAGTGTGTGTCGAAGAAGGAGACAGTGACCCAGAAAAGCCTACATCAGACAAAGAGCTCGCCATTTGGGAAAACAAGAACAACAAAGCATATGCATTAATCGCAGCATCTGTAAATAAGGAGGTGAGTCGCCACATTTCAACATATTCAACTGCCTTTGAAGCTTTACAAAAGCTGAAAGAGCTGTATGACTCACATTCTGCACTTGAAGTCGTCCAACTTATGATTAAACTCTTCACTCTTGAACTGCAAAATAATGATCCTCTTGCTCTTGCATCTGAAATAAAGTCTATAATGCATGATATCAAATCCACTAAATTTGAGCTGGATATCTCTCTTATTGCTTTTCTCAAGGCACTTTATCCTACATACTCCAATTATCTTGAGTCTTTGCAAGCAAATGGAAATCTCAAAGATATAACCTTTGAATCTCTTGTGAAAAAGTTTGCTGAAAGAGAAAAAGCCTTTGGAAAGAAGACAATCCCTGAATCTTCTGGAGACTGTATGCATGGCTAATAAAGAAAAATATCCTGCTCAAGATTCTACAAGAGGAAGAGGTGGACGAAGAGGAAGAGGAAGATACTTCAGAGGCAGGGGGGGCAGACATCCTCAAGGAGAAAAGGCAGATTTACATTGTATTCGCTGCAAAAGAAATGGATCACATGATGCCTCTACATGCAAGCTACCATGGGACAAAATTGAGCAGAGAAGAAACCAACAGAAAGGTAAAACTGATGATACAGACAAAGGTAAAGCACCTGAATCCGCTCACTATATTGAGGCACAATGTAACATTGGAGTAATTGAAGATTTGTTTAACACTTCACTTGCTTCCTGGAAAAATGACTGGCTGCTTGATTCAGGAGCAACCTGTCACATGACTCATAGAAAAGACTTTTTTGAAGATTTCACTGACAATGTTGATGGAGTTGTTTACTTTGCAGATCAGTCAAA
>APFE030148518.1:0-12764 GCA_000404065.3 Pinus taeda
GATCGCTCCCGGGCTTTAAAAATCGCTCCGGGAGCGATTTAGGGAGCATGCTCCCGAGCCGCTCCCGCCCGGAGCGCGCTTCGGGAGCGGGTTCGAAGGGGGGGGGGCTGCTCCCCCGCAACTATGGCATGGTTTAAGCTTTCATACTTCATTCACTTACATGCATGCTTTAATTGGGAATTAACACAACCTCACTATCACATTTCATTAAGTTAAAGCTTGTTGCAATTTTATTTGAGCTTTGCATTATCTATCTCATTGTTGCTTGAAGCTACAAGCTTACACTTTACTTTGGGCAATTCATCATTTACATTCAAGCATGTTATATTCTTAACAAACTTTGATTCGTTTCCATTTATTTTCGTAAATTGTTTCATGAGCACTTGAATACATGCTTCAATTTTATGCTACATTGTTATCTTGAATATTGGAGCAATTTATTGTCATTGTCTATTTGAAACAAATTTTACTGTTAAGCAAATTACTTGTATCATTTTAATTCATTGTGAAACACATGCAACACTTGTAAGCTAATTTTATTCCTCTAATTGAAGTTATAATTGCAACTTATGTTGAACACTATTTCATTTTCAAGCATTGCAAATCAATCTCTTTGAAGCATTTGCATGTATCATTATTTTAATTTGGGAAATTAACACAACTTGGAATTCATCTAGGCATTTTAGTGTAGAAAGACCTCAAGCCTCATTAAAATTTTACCTCCAACATAAGTTGGTTGAAGTAAATATCTTAGGGATCCTCTACTCTTCTATTGACTCCTCACTGTGAGATCCATATCATTGGGCGAGGGTGAGATTTGAGGATTGAAGACTAAAATTGTAATCTTGTCGTAGAGCTAATTAATTAAATTAACCAAGAGCACTTTCCATTACATTTACTTTATTTGTCTCTTGATGGTTTGAAATTTCTTATGCAAAGTCTATTCCAAAAGCAAGTATTGTAATCATTTCAAACAAGTGTTTTATTTTCATGTTTCAAGTCTAATTGCATATTGATGTCTTGATTTAGCACTTCCTTTCTTTTACATTTCCAAATTAATTACTAATTTTTGGGTTTTGGCGAGATATGTTTCATATGTTTTGATTTATAAAGTTGATTATCTCAAAAGCATTTTGTATCTTACATATCTTGTGCTAGCAATTCTTATTTACATTTCAGGGTGACTTTGTTTTCTCTTTTGAGAGCAATGCATTTTACTTTGAGCAAATATATCTTTAAAATTGTTGAGCAAATTCCTTATAAGGCACTGATTCTATGGTTTTTAATCATATTAATGATTAGCATTGTTATTTCAAGTTGTTCACTTCATATTTGCTCATAAATCTTTAAAAGTAATCCCTTTTCACTATAACACTCTCCTAGAAACTCACATCTTTTAACTTAACTTTTCATTAGAGACCACCCCCTTAGCTAACCTAGGAGACAGCTCAAACAGAGAGAGTTGGGATTAGTGTGACAGCACCTTCTCCGAGTTCCCTGCCACCAACCACACCTTGTGGGGTTGAAGGCTTTTTCTCACTGACTTGTAGGTAGGCATAGGCGGCAGGGTCAACAAAACAAGAAGAGACTATTGAAGTTTGTTGAATCATATTGGAAGGCTGACTTGGTGGAGAAGAAAGGTCTTTGGGTCTAGGGTCTTGGTCTATCTCAACTTGAATTTGCTAGTGGAAGAGTTTGACTGGGTTTTCCCCTATAGAGGGCTTAAGCCCTGGTAGAGTGCCTACATCTGGTATCTCTGATCTTCGTGTTATGCTTTTGATAGTTGCTTCATGAAAAAAAATAAAAGAAGAACATAAAAAAGTTAATAAGAACTCAAAGATATCATAAGTAATTATCAACATACGAAAATCTTCCTGCCTTTTTTATTTTCTGCCATGGAATCAAAGCTAAGGTGAGGTAGAAGGGACAAGGTATACTAAAGATATATTGAAAGAGAGATATAAGAAAAACGGTTTTAAGAAAGGTCAAAAGGAGTAGAAGATAGCAATATGACAAACTCAATGAAGGGAGAAAACAAGTTAGAAGGAGCCTCCAACTATAGGGCATGGAAAAAGAGGATAGATCTTATCCTTGCTAAGCACAACATTTTGGACCTTGTTCAAGGAAAATTTAAGAAGCCCACAAATCAAGCAAAGAGGGAGAATGTTAGGCCCCTATACTACTAGTGTAACCCCTTATTGTTATTAGTGCAACCCCCTTATTGTATTATTGTGCCCATATAGTCCCCATATTGTTATTATTATGCCCCATAGAAGCCCACTATTGTTATTCTTGTGCCCCTACAATATTATTGTTATGTAGGCTCTGATTGTATTGGGACCCCTTAGACTCCTGTATATAGAAAGGAGATCTTGTCATTTGTATCATCCAAGAATTATTCATTTGTGTAATGTAAAAGAGGTTGCCCCCTCGAAAAGGTTGGTTTTTAAGTCGTTGATCTATCTTTTCTATCTTTTTGTGGCTGGTTTCATAACATTTGATATCAGAGCTTTGGATTCAAGGGTTTCGCTACTCCAAACAGGTCATCCTGGCATTTTCCATATAACTTTTTCTCTACGAAGTTTCAAAAGCTAAAAAAAAAACCGTTTGAGCCGAAATCGTTCTGAACCTCAAATCCAAATTCCAAATCTTGTCTCACTGTTTTCGGAGATATGATCCAAGGAAATTAGGGTTTCTGCAAGCTCCAGAATTCCATCGCAAATTGGTCATCATGGAATTTTCGCTATAATTTTTTTCTACAAAGGTTCAGACTCTGAAATTAAAGCCCATTTGAGCCAAATCTTGATGAAACTCAGGCCCAAATTTTAGATTTTGTTTTGATATACTTTCTATGATATGGTCCAAAACATTTAGGGTTTTTACAAGCTCCCAAATTACATACCAAACAAGAGACCTAGGGAAAATCATCATAACTCTCTCTAAGCATCAGATTGAAATTTCGTAAAAAGTTACAGAAAGACGACGACCTGTAGTTTTCTATCTATCGATTTCAAGTCCTAAGGTCGAAACATTGACACGTGGCACTTCGTACAAGTTCGGTCAACTGAACCAATCTATAATCAGGTCATCGTAGGAGATTTAGCATAACTCTTCCTTGGAGAATCCAATCTTCATCAGACTTGTGGGGTTGGAAAGAGGACTCAGAGTGCTACCGCAGGACGCAATTGCAGACCTTGGAGACCCAAAATTACAAAGATACAACAGATTCAATATCGAGCTCCTACAAAGTGAAAAAAAGGTGTGTAGTTTTTTTAAAATTTTGCATAAGTTTGGTTGAAAAATTAGTTTGCAGAAATTCAAAAGGGCGTGAAAGTTAAGATGGATGGTATAGAAGAAAAACTTAAAGGCAACATGGAAGTTTTGAAGACAAACTTGACAAATTTGCTACAAGATATGCTTACTAATGGCGAAAGAGTAGTAAAGGAAACTCATGATGACAACAAAATAAATGTTAATCATGATTTCATAGACTCTAACGTTGGATTAGACCTACCATGTTCCAAAGATCGATATGAGGAAGTTTGATGGCAAGGATCCCGCAAGTTGGATAATACAAATGGAGCAATATTTCGATCTTCATAAAGAGCAAAACACACAAAAGGTACACATTGCAACTTTATACTTGGAACCAAATCAGTTTGTATGGTATCGATGGCTTTGCTCTCGTAAACAATTTGTCACTTGGGCAATTTTTACGGAAGAAATGATAGCACATTATGAGAATACAAAAAGCAACACATTTTTTAGCCAATTGATAAATCTCAAACAAAAGGGTTCAATGATGGAGCACATTGAAGACTTCCAAAAATTGAATATAAGGGTAAAAGATATTCCAGAGGAGCATAGGATTGATGTGTTCATAAGGACTTTAAAGAATAACATCCAACATGAGGTTTGCCCTTGGGAACCTGATTCATTGGAAAAAGCATTTAGGTTGGAAAGAAAAATGGAAAGCAAAATTATGGCAGCGAAGAAGCCTACCACTCACAACTATAAAGATGCAAGTGTTGTTTCTCCTAGCTCTTCACCCCCTACAAGGTTGACACCACAACAATTGGAAGAAAAAAGAGCAAAAGGGCTTTGTTACAATTGTGATAGAAAATACACTAAAGGTCATAAGTGTGCTGAGCAGAAATTAATTTACATAGATGGGAAAGAGGAGCAAGAAAAGGAACAAGAAACATCAAAAGAACAAGATATACACCAGGAACCAATCCCAGAGAAAGAAGAAATGAATTTGACCATATCTTGTAATGCATTGACAGGAATTACCACTCCTCAAACTTTCAGAATAGAAGGGCATATCAAGAAGAAAAAGGTAATAGTGTTGATTGATTCGGGTAATACTCATAATTTTATTCACTGTAAGATAGCCAAGGAATTGAATTGCTTCCTATATCGAGCACCAGAGTGTCAAGTAATGGTTGCAAATGGAGGAACCATAAATTGCTTTGGAAAGTGCCATAATATCAATCTATCCATGGGAGAATATGTCTTGAATAGTCCCATGCTTTCCATTCCAATGGGTGGTGCAGATGTTGTACTAGGAGTCCAATGGCTACAATATTTGGGTACGACAACTTTTCTTGAAATTTTTTGGGAAGGAAACAAAGTTGAATTAAAAGGTATCTAAGGGAAACTGGAAAAGATAATCAACTCTAACAGCATGAAAAATCTTCTAAAGAAAGAACAATGGGGCGTAATTACACAATTAAGTTCACTAGAGGTTCCCACATCAAAATCATCTATTTTTCCATATCTCCAAAACGTTTTGGACAATCATTCCAAGGTATTTGAGACTCTCAAAGGCCTCCCACCTATTCATGATCCTAATCATGCTATTTATTTGATTCGAGAAAGTGTTCCCCCAAACATCAGGCCTTACAGATATCCATATGCCCAAAAGAGTGAAATTGAACATATGGTTGCAGAAATGTTAGAAGTTGGTATAATTCAACCTAATCAAAGTTCTTTCTCTGCTCCAGAGGTATTGGTACACAAGAAGGAAGGATCATGGCGCATGTGTCCGGATTATAGGGAGCTCAACAAGATTACTGTTAAAGATAAATTTCTCATTCTTGTCATTCATCAATTACATGGAGCAATTTACTTCACCAAGTTGGATCTTCATTCAATATATCATCAAATCAAAATGAAAACTGAATACATTCCAAAAGCAACATTTAGAACTCATGACGGTCATTATGAATTTTTGGTCATGCCTTTTGGCCTCACCAATGCACCTTCTATATTTCAAGGTTTGATGAATTCCATTTTCAAACCCTTCCTTAGAAAATTTGTATTAGTATTTTTTGATGATATACTAATCTACAGCAAGTCTCGGAAAGATCATGTTCAACATGTTGACAAGGTGCTCAAACAATTGGAGGAGAAACAATTATATGCAAAAAGCTCCAAATGTTTCTTTGGACTACAAGAGGTGGAATATGAAGAAATTCCAACCCCCACTCCGGTTATCAGTTTTCCTTATCACTCCATGCATTTAGTTTTAAATCCAAGCATGATAAAAATTCTAAAATCTGTAAATGAAAATATTTTTTGAGAACACAAATTTAGATATTTCACAACTGTTGAAATTGCAGAAATAAAACACAGCAAAATTATGACACCCACACACAGAAAATAACACAGTGAATTTTGGTCAATGTGACCCTAGAAAAACCCCCTACAAATTTTGGGGAAACCTAGTTTGAGAGCTCTTCTTTATTTCTGAAAATGTTTTTACAGAGACACTGAAATACACAATAAAAATTCCAACGACCACAAATTACAACTCATCTCAATTTTCGTGCTTGAACTCCACCTCAAAAATTGTGCCAATTAGCAAATAGCCAAAACAAAAATTTTCCAGCAATAAAACAACATTAAGTGTTGTACAACCTGCCTCGAAAAACGTTCCCATAACTTGTACAGACTACGGATTTCAATAGTACGAATGCCTCGAAAATCATGCCCAAATTTGCCTCGAAATTTGTGCCTTTGCTGCTATCCCTCTTCCTCGATTTCTATGCCTTTCTCCTATTGTACCGTTTTGCCTTGGGATGCGTGCCAATAAATGTTGTTGCTCAGATTTGCTGAAATGTCTTCTTGCTGCTCTCCTTCACTTCCTCACTACTCATAAATTTTCTCCTTGCTCTCTCTTCTCTTTCTCTCAAATGCTCATGAAAGAATGAATTGATCTTTTTTTCCTTCTCTTCCCCTTTTACTCTCTAAATGACCTTTTTTTTCTTCTCTTCTCCTTTTACTCTCTAAATGACCTTTTAGGTTACCCTAACTTCTAATGACTAAGATTCATTTAGATCTAAGGATGAGAATAAATGTGCATTTAATTCTCACTTTCTATTTTTTAACTCACCCACTTAAATAAAGACCCACTTAGCCTTTTATTTCCATAGTCACCTTTTCACTTTCTAATTCTTCATTGACTTTAATAAAGTCACCTTTAAATTAGAATGTTACTTTACCACTTATAAAGTCACTTTTAAATTAGAATATAACTTTACCACTTATAAATTCACTTTTAAGTTAAATTGACTTTACCACTTATAAAGTCACTTTAGGAGAAAAGTACAAATAAATGTGGACACTTTTTCAAGGCATCATTTCTTTATTGAGGCATCTTTATCATAAGTTTGCCAATTTCAATCCTCTCATTTCCTTTTACTTATGCAATTAGTTCAATTTAGTCTTCTAATTTATTAGTTCCATTAGGTTTGAGTTCTCTTGCATTTAGAGAAATTAACCTCCAGCTTAACTGGTTGTATAGTTTAATAGGGCCCCTTTTCACCCATTTCCTTTTCCAAGTTTGGAAATAGTAAACACTCGACTTACTAAATAAATCAGATTGTGGAATCCCAATGTTGGATCTACTTGCAAGTGGGTTGACTTGAGAAATTAGGTGGATACTCATTAATGAAGCTAAGCTTCTCCATGTTAGATCTCCTTCTTTGCTTGGATAAAGTTTTGGAGGAAAAGTTTCAAATTAGATTAGGTGCAATCTCTCAAATTTACATTAACTCAAGGGATAACCTAATTAATCCTAAAATCAACCAAGAGGCAATTCATCACACTTTACATTTCGGATTGTGTACTTGACATCACTGCTTTTGATTTTGCAAGTTGGTTTACTGCTAATTTTAGATAACAATGGTATGTTCTATGCTTGAGCACAATTTACTTCAATGTTCCTTTAACAGCCCAATGACAATTTCCAATTATATCCAACAACAATCACATTAACTTATAAACATTGATAGTAAATGCAGATAGAACATAAAATCATATGTAGAAGACAAGCCAAGACAAGAGGACACAAGATGTGGTAGATGCCAGGGACAAACCCCAATGTGGGAAAACCTATTGATCAAATCTTCTTATTATTCTTCAATAGTTCAGCAGAGAGAGAGAGTACAAATATCATAAATACAAGCCCAAAACAGATCTACCAAATCATTAATCAAATCAACAGTCAATGTAGCCCTAACCAGAAAATCAACAATGGTCAAAGTTGCCCCAAATCAACCTCTAATCAGCTCGGTCAACAACAAAATAGTACGAGCTCTAGAGAGGGTCAAAGTCAACCCAAAACAACTCAATCAACCAAAACAATCCTTGCTATAATTTCTGCGGTCAAACAAAAAGTCAACACTGCAATCAAAATGGTCAAATTGTCACCAATTTCCTCAATTTGCGTGCCAAAGAATGCGGCCTAAAAAGATCAAGGTTCTGGCCCAAAAACTTTTAAATTAGAATGTAACTTTACCGCTTATAAAGTCACTTTTAAGTTGAATTGACTTTACCACTTATAAAGTCACTTTAGGATAAAAGTACCAATAAATCTGGACACTTTTTCCTCAGCCAAAGATCAAAGCCTTAGGGAACCACTTGTCCGCTGGTACACAAATTTTAACACTCCCTCTTACCGAGGAAAGTGTTCCTCGCCACTCCCATCTTGTCTCTGAAGTAAACATGCTTGCCCTGTGGTAAGGCTTTGGTGAAAATGCCCACTAACTACTCATTTGTGGAAATGTACTCAATCTTGACAGCTCCCTTTTGGACATAGTCTCTAACGAAGTGATACTTGATCTCAATGTGCTTTGACCTGTCATGAAAACTGGATTCTCTGTGAGTTTTACGCAACTCTGATTATCACAGTAAATTACTGAAGGTTTCAATGCCTAACCAAATAGACCAAACAACATCCTACGAAGCCATATGGCCTCACAACTAGCCAAACTAGCAGCCATATGCTCTGCCTCAGCTGAGCTCAATGCAACTCACTGTTGTCCGGCTAATCCACAACACAACTGTCGAACCCAACCCAAAACAGCACCTAAAAGTACTCTTCTTATCTGAAGCACAACCTGCCCAATCTGAATCTATGTACCCTGCCAGTGTCACTCCATCACCCTGTCTATAATCCAAACCAAAGTCTGCAGTCCCCTGCAAGTAACAAAGAATGTGTTTTTGCAGCCACCCAGTACACTTTCATGGGCTCACACATGAACTAACTCATAGTGTTAACTGCAAAACATATATCTAGTCGATGTTGACCAAATACATCAATTTACCAATCAGCTGTCTGCATAGAGTAGGATCCACCAACTCGAAAATAAAAGCGTGAAGTTTATTGCAGTTAGTGATCATGGGTGTAGACATGGGTTTGCAATCCTCCATGTGAAATCTACTCAGAATATCCCAATGTACTTCCCTTGTCCCAAGAAGAAATGCCCCTCCTCCTGCCATACCTCCAATCCCATAAAATAATGCATCAAGTCGATATCCTTCATCTCAAACTCTGAAGCAAGATCTCTCTCGCAGCCCTCAATGAGTCTCTCTGCACCAATGATGATCAAGTCATCAACATACAACACCAGAATGAGAGGCTCCTCACGCACCACAATGAAGTATAGGTTCGGATCAGCCTCACTCTTTGTGAAACCCAACTGCTGCAACTTGCAAGTATGTATCAATCCTAGAGTACCAAGCTCTAGGAGCTTGCTTTAGGCCATAGAGTTCATTTTTCAACCTGCATACATGGGACTCCTTCGCATGCACCTCAAAACCTTGCAGCTGCTCAATATAAACCTCCTCCTAAATGAAGCCATTGAGAAATGAGGTCTTCACATCCATCTGGTAGATCTGCCAACCCATCTTTGCTACAATCGATATAATGGAGCGAATAGATGTATACTGAGTTACAGTGAAGAAAGTCTCCTCATAGTCAACTCCCTCTACCTGTGAGAACCCTCTCGCCACAAATCGAGCCTTGAACTTCTCGATGCTACCATCTACAACATGCTTTATCTTGTAGAGCCATCTAGAAGTAACAACTGATTTACCTTCAAGCGTCGGCACTACCTCCCAAACATCATTCTTCATAATAGAGGAATACTCCTCTATCATAGCCTCTTTCCAGACCTACTGGTTGGCTACCTCCTCATAACTAGAAGGCTCGGAATCAACAATGCTTATTACCAATGCCATGTAACTACAGGACTACTCAGGTGGTTTACTCTCTCTAACCTGTCTCTTTGGCCCAGCAACTGATGTGGCCTTGTGCAACATATCTTGAAGCCACTTGGGCTTCCTCTTCCCTGAGCAGAATTCTCCCAGTGGAGTGAAAGAATCCTCATCATCATCAGAAGCCTAAACTCCTGAAGGCCCGCCAACTGACCTCGTGCCTGAATTTGTGCCTGTAGATGTTGAAGTACCATGCGAACTGTCCATTAGTAGACTACCCTATGAACTGCTATGTGGACTGCCTGCATGCTGCCCGAAGAACCACCCACCTGACTCTGAGAGCCACTGCTCACTGATGGACCTGACATTGTAATCGACGTACCTCCTAATCCCTGACCACTGGATCCCTATGACTGACTCAATTGCTCCTGAGGGTCTGGTGACTCTAGATACTCTAACTCATGTGACCTCCTGAAATCTCTCTCCTCCTCGAACTTCACATCCCACCTGACAACCAATTTCCTCTGCGTTGGAATATAAATCCAATAAGCTTTCAAGGTCTCGCTATAACCCACAAAGATGCCCTTGTCTGCAGTGGGCTCTAGCTTGGTCTTGTTCTCCTTGGGGACATAGGAATATGTAAGGCACCCAAAGATACGAAAGTGCCCAACATCAAGCTTCTTCCCAGAAAAAGCCTCCTCCGGAGTCACATTCCCCAAGGCACGATGTGGACTTCTATTCTGCGAGTACACAGCGGTGTTGTAGTCCTCTACCCACAAAAATAAAGGTAACCCCTAATCATGAATCATGGCTTTGGCAAACTCTACAATGGATTTGTTCTTCCTCTCCGCAACCCGATTCTGCTAGGGGTTGTAAAGAACTATGAACTCCCTCCTAATTCCTGCCTCAGCAAAAAAATCAACAAACTCACCAAGGGTATACTCCCCTCCATTGTCTGACCTGAGGACCTTCATCTTCCTACCTGTCTGGGTCTCCACAAGAGCTTTGAACTCTTGAAACCACTTGAAGACCTCATTCTTGGTCTTCAAGAAATAAATCTAGGTCTTCTTGGAGTGATCATCAATGAATAAAACATAGTACTCATAGCCACTCAAGGATACATGAGACATCCGACCACTCACATCGGTATGAATCAAATCAAGGATCCCAATCGCTCTTTTGTCATTGCTGGGAAAAGGAGATCTGGCAAACTTCCCCATAGCACATCCTCTGCATACATCAAGGTGATGAGAATTGAAATCTAGCACACCAATGGTGATCTCCTGCAATGTACTCAATGCCCCATGATACATGTGTCGTGATCTCCTGCAATATACTCAATGCCCCATGATACATGTGCCCCATCCTGCGATGCCAAATCTCACACAACTCTAAACTGCTAGATCTGATGTCGGTTCTGTCTCGGGTGCTGCTACTCAATGCCATCAGGGGTTGTAATGAGAACTTGTACACCTTGGCATGGCGCACACCAACTCTAGCTGAAGAAGTTGGAGTTCCCCTAAGATATATAAGCACATGCCCTCTGCTGAACAACACATCATACCCTATGTCCTCAAGTGTTGAGACGGATATCAAGTTCTACTTCATTCCAGGCACATATAGAACATCTGACACTTTCAAGGGAGGTTTGGGTCCCCTATCAAATGTCAATGTCCCCACACCGACTATTATAACCATGCTATCATCACCAAGTACTACCTCCATATCAGTGTCATCCTCTGAAATATCTTAGAAGTACTCTCTGAATCCTGTCATGTGGCGGCAAGCGCCACTGTGAACATACCAAATGCTAAAAGATGCTCTACTAGTAGCAGGGAATGCACACTCCCTTTGAACCTGCATGGCAAGTGATCCTGCACTAGTGGCTTCACAAGCTATGAACCCAAACTCCCAATCAAAGCTCTCTATCTCTACAGAAGTTGCCATGGGTTTGTCTCCCCCTTTTCTTGTTCTTCTTCTCCGAACACACAACAACATAGTGTCCCAACTTTTGACAATTCCAACATTTGACTTTGGAATAGTCCTTCTCCTTGTTCTATTGCTTGCCTTTACCTTTGCCTTTGCTTCCACTATTGGAAGTTTGCTTCTTTGCTCTGCCCTTCTTGCCTCTTGCTAACAATGCCACATTGTCATCCTCCTCCACCTGTTTGGCTGCCCCAAGATGGTTCTTTCTAATCTCATTCTAAATGCAATCATCACACAACCTCTCCCAATCGGGAAGGCTTTCCCGTGCAAAAATGCCATCCACAAAATTCTCCCAAGTTTTCGGAAGACCATTCAAAGCAATCCTCACCAACTCAGTGGGTGTAATGATCTCACCTACAGCTACAAACTCATCTCTCACTGAAGTGATCTTTGTGAGGTATGTTGTATCACTGTCAGTCTTAGCCATTTTAATGGCCTTCAGTTTCTCATTTACGAGCATTTTTCTGTTTTCATTTCAGCTCTAGTAAAGATAGGCCAAAGTTGTCCACATCTCATGTGCATAAGTCTTTCCTCTCACATGAGGAATGACATGATCTTTGATTCCTTCCAAAATCAATCTTTTTTGCCTTAGCATTCTTTTTGTTAAACTTTGTCAACTGTACAGGGTCAGCAAGCACTATACTGGGTTTTGTGTGGTATTTAACATAATGCCCCAGAGTTCTGCTTCCTACTCTGATGCCATGAAGAAATTTCATCCCCCACTCCGGTTATCAGTTTTCCTTATCACTTCATGCATTTAAGTTTAAATCCAAGCATGATAAAAAATCTAAAATCTGGAAATGAAAATATTTTCTTAAAACACAATTTTAGAGATTTCACAACTGCTGAAATTGCAAAAATAAAACACAGCAAAATTATGACAGCCACACACAGAAAATAACATAGTGATTTTTGGTCAATGTGGCCCTGGAAAAACCCCCTACAACTCTTGGAAAGAACTAGTTTGACAGCTCTTTTTTATTTCTGAAAATGCTTTTACAGATAAACTTAAATACACAGTAGAAATTCCAGCAACCACAAATTACAACTTATCTCAATTTCCGTGCTTGAACTCCACCTCGAAAATCGTGCCAATCAGCAAACAGTCAAAACAAAAAATTTCAACAATAAAACAACATTAAATGTTATATGGTCTACCTCGAAAAATGTGCCCATAACTTGTACAAACTATTCGAATTTCAATAGTACGAATTCCTCGAAAATCGTGCTCAAATCTACCTCGAAATTTGTGCCCTTGCTGTCCCTCTTCCTCG
>APFE030148524.1:0-12244 GCA_000404065.3 Pinus taeda
TTTGTTTATACAGTGCAAGCTCTTTGGGATAACCTTCTATTTCTTAAACTCTGACCTAATTGTCCTCAGTATCCACACTTGCGGAAATGCCCCCGAACCCCTCGTCCTGTAGCCAGCCTGAGCCTGTAGTCTGATCCCTCTCCTGGACAGTCGAGTGGTGCTGTACGCACCCTCACCATATGAATAGTGAGTGGCCTCCGCCCCTAAATAATATAGGGTGAGGTAATGAACGCTCGACCCCCCGGGAGAGGGCCCTTGATGCCTTATTGGGTGGGCCCCCTCAAATAAGTAACTTAAAAGGGTGGTTCGAGCGATGAAATCCGATGGCGGTTCGCGTTGGTCCGAGGTGACCCCTAACAAAGAAAAAGTAAGGGCCCCTCACCCTTCCTAAGTCAAGACCTTCCTGGATCTGCTCCTGCCCATGCTACTGTATATGCTTATGATTATTAACCGAGATGCTGGACAAGGTAGTGCTACTGAAACTGCTCTTGCTTGCACTGATGCTTCTGGTAGGTAAATTAATTAACCTTTTGCTAGCAAATTATTAATATGCAAAAAATCCAATTTACTCAGCAAATAACTCGATATAGCTTAGATTCTTTCTAGCTTAGACGCGGATAGGGGCGGTATGGTTATATCATAAGTAAGGCCTATCTCTTCCAGAGGCAGGAATAAAGGCAAGGGGCTAAGGCATAAATGGGAGCAGGACCAAGTGAAGTTGATACAGATCCTGTTATAAAGTCCGTAGTATCCCTTCCAGTTCTAGATAAAGATAAAGAAGTAGATCCACCAGTATCTGAGCTAGATCAAGTTATTGACCTTTATAGTACACTTGGAAAGAATCTAAGCCTCGTTGCTCCAATCAACTTAAAGTAGGTTGTACCCAGGTAAATCGGAGTCGCCCCATCGGTACACTATACCCCCAAAATCCACCACGCGAAGCGTCCCGTAAGACGGATTCATTCATATAGATATAAAGCGCCAAGTAGGGGAGAGCCCAAAGCACGGAATAGATCGTAAGAAGTCGTAGTAAGGCAAGGCCGGAAGGCCGTACGACGTGTAAAGTCAAGGTAGGTGGGAAGCAGGAGGAAGGCAGCTCCAAAGCATAAAGCAGTAGAGGCCAAAGGGCATAGGCCTTGCATAGGCTTCTTTGGCAACAGAGAGATAGGCAGGTGCAGATACAAAACCACTAGATTAAGATTGAGTAGCCCGGGTTGAATCAATAGTTTAACCAATAGCATAGTCCCGACGGTTCTCGGTCATTGTTAAATTACTTGGATTGCAGACTGTTATTTCTTCTTTCTTTTTTTATTCCTTGTTTCAAACGTAGGTTTCTCTCATGGAAACCTTACATCAAGTTGTATCCCTGGGGATGTTGGATTTGGAGAAGGGAACGATACTGGAAATCTACGATTTTTTGGAAAAGTTATGTAGGATCACTAGGTACTTTCTGAATGTGAAATTAGTTTAGTCAATTGGATACTCTGTAACACTTTCCTCCAACGTCTACCCAAGTAATCGTCCAACCGGGGTAAACATGTGACAAAGAGTTATTATGATATGATTCAACTCCCTATGTATCAGTTAAGGAAGTGGAACTGACAAAACACATACAACTTGACCTTATACACCTGCAACAGAACCCCAAGAGCCATCCAACCCATCCAGGTGACCAACCCTTGAGACAAATTGACATTTTGCTACATTAAAGCCTCAACCGCTCCCTTCACATTGACATGCATCCGACTGGGAATATATACCCATCGCCTACCTTGCATCACTTGAATTTTGCACGTGAGCTTTATTTGCAAAATGTAAAGGACAAGTCCTTGATTATTCTTTATTTTAATCTTTTGAAATTTCAACCAATTTAAGAACATTATTACATCAACTTTCACCACATATTTCATTCTTTCTAGTGTGTTAGACTCAACTCAGTTTAATGTATGGCTATGCCTAGAGAAGCATCCATGAGATTAATGCTCTCAGAAGCTGCAAAATGTGACAATCTTCTACTTCCTTGTTCCCTTCACTAAAATCCAATTCATGTTAGACATGGACTAGATAGTTCTCCATAACAGGTCTAGTAAAATTGGGTTTTCACTCTCTACTAATATTACAACTCTTCATCATCATGCACGATAAATACATAGTTTTAATGTCTTTTTTGGGATTTACAAAAGCATAGAATGAAATGATAAACAATAATACAATTTATAATTGTCTCTTGTCAATCATTCTTGAAACGCTGGCTTAACCATTGGCCAAGATTAAGTTTTTTTGGTTGTGTAGAAGACATAATCCTTCAATTCAATGTTATCTGCTTGAAGACTTTGGTTGTTGTGTACAAGGCATAATCCTTAAATTCAACATTATCTGCTTGAAGGCATAACATTGAATTGAATATAATACTCGAATGTTCATTTAGATTACAATCATGTTGTTAAAGATGAATGCAAATCATGGAATCGAAAAACATGTACTTTTTGTGGATTACATAACCATGTATTTTCAGAGTGTTGGAAGAGAATGGAAGCACCAAAAAGGATGAGGCGTGAAAGACCCTCTCAACAATAGGAAAAGAAGAAGGTAAAACAGATATGGAGAAAGAAGACCCGTTGCAGTAATTACAACAGAGGTGGCCATCGAAGGGCCACGTGTTGGAGGCTCCATCAAGAATAGCGCCTTAAAGACAAAGCGTCGATGCATGAACCAGTTGAAAAAGACGTTCGACAAGCAAAACCACCACAGGGATGTGACCCATTCACATTGATAAGTGAAAAATGGTTTCTATATATGTTAGCTTATCATGGTCGTGCTTTTGTAAATCATTTGTTGCATTTTAAAATGTAAAAGTGATGATGTGTTTTCCGTCACTTGTTAAGAAACAATGATGTCTGGTCTTATTTTGAGTTGCATGTTAAACTGTGAAAGTGATATTGTGTTTTCTGTCACTTGTCAAAGAAACAATAGTGTTTTACCTTATTTTTTAAAATCATGTCTTGCAGTGATGATGTGTTTTCCATCACTTGTTGAAGCAACAATGATATTTTGGCCTTGTTTTCATAGTTGGTATATTGTTTCCATTTTGATGTAAACTTGACCACCAAGTATGTGTTATAAACTCGTGGCAAGTATGGGATGCTTGGGTCATTAGTTGGTCATGAAAATTAAGAATGTAATTTGCAGAATTGTACTACAGGTTTGTAGAGGTTAGAGGTGTTAGCTCATTGTTTATGGCTTCGAAGGACAAAGGTGAAGGAGAAGGAAGGGTGACATATCAGATACTTGTAAGTGCAGAAAGGATACAAAGAAGTGGCAGAATATTTTCATGCTTTTGGAGGACCAAAAGCTCCTCAGTATGGAGGATTGATCTAGGTGGCTCCAGACACATGCAGAAGTCCAAGAGGACTCAGAAAGGGTCAAAATTAAAAGTGTTCAGATTTCTCTCAAACTAGTACTAGATCGAAGTGCTCGTCGCCTTGATTCCAATAGTGTGAATGACACCCAAATCCGAGCTCGTATGAGGGAGATAGAGCCAGTCAAAGTTTGGGGTTGACTTTGCCAAGTCACAGTGTTAGTGGACCTACAAGTTGCACCAACAGCGGTTGTCAAAATCCGGTCACTGGCGGTGGATGAAATTGTCGCCTCTTTAATTCGCCTAATATCCCCCAGGTTCGAGAATTTAAAAAAAAAACGGCATATTGTTATATAAAATAACAAAAAAAAAATGATGGGGTGGCAGGACACCAACCCCACCACCCTCCCAACGACCATATGTTATATGCATTAATGGGGCTAGCAGGAGTTGAACCCGCCCGGCCCATGTGGGTCTGACCCCAACAGGTAGCCCCGTAATACATGCTAGACCACAACCAACACCGTTGTTTAACATCAAAATTAATGCCACCAAACATTTATTTAACCCTTCAAAATCATTTGCCCCCGTGGCCACGAAAAACCGAGGGAGCATGTGGAGGAGTCGACACAGTAATATAAATATTAATATTTTATTGCAGAGTAGCAGAACCATGTGGCATGGATTCCGAGGCAGGAATCTTTTGATGTTGTGAGGAATCTTTGAGATTCCATGGGGAGGTAAAAATTCTTTTTATCAACATGTAATCAAGTTTACAACCATTTTTCTCAGATTTTCGCAGGGAATGCAATGGTGAGGTTGGATTCACCTTTTGAGCAACAGATTTGTAGATTCCCAGTGGAGGAGTATCTTTGAGAATCTTGAGGGAATCTTCCAGATTCCTTCGAGGCTGAAATTCGCCAAAGTCAGAATGCATCCAACTTTATACTCATTCTTCTCAGAATTTCACAAGGATCTCAATGGTGAGATCAAAATTTCAATCTGAGCAACATATCTTCAGATGACCCCGAGGACAGAATCTTTGAGGAATCTAGGGGGAATCTAAAAGATTTCTATAGCCCCAGATTTTCACTTTGTCAGATTTTAGAAATTTGACAGTCGATTTTACACTATTTGACGCCACAAATCTGATAGTGTAATCAAATTTTCCATTTGATCATTCCATTTTTCAGCCACTTTTCAAAGTGGAGTGCAGGTGTGAGCATTCAATGTGTGAGCAATCATTTCCATGATATTCGACGCCACGAGATTGATGGTACAGCCAGATCCAATAGTTTATCATCCTCTGCTTCAGATAACTCCTTGATGTGAGGTATATGCAGTGTGATCATGTACTTCTTTGTATCTTTTCTTGAGATGCATTGTGTTGTATAGATCCATGTTTGATGTTTGATGTGGGATCATGTCTTTGTTCTTGATGCGAGATGTACTTATTGTCATGTTTTGATTGAAATCCCTTTGTCGCCATGTTAACGGGATACTCATGTGTCGCCATGTATGTTGAATTGAAATCCCTTTGATGCCATGTTGGCGGGACGCTCATTATTATCATACGTGAAATTATGTGATGCTGATAGGAGTCCTTTTGTGAATGAGAGTTCCTACAACGAAAAATCTTGTGGAGCCACTGACGTGTGAGGGAATATTCCTTGCATGATAGAGAAAACACATGCATGTACATCCTCACTCTTTCCATCACTTAATGCAGCGGCCTACACCATCTTGACACCGGGCCCGGAGACGTAGTCCCTCCTGGGCGAACTCCGTTATCAACGTCTTGTGTTTTATGTTGTTGATTCTTGTCATGTTCCCCCTTCTTTACAACATGCATATATGTTCCTTTATGCTCTTTTAAATGCAATTATAACATCATCACAAAAGTAAAAGATCTTGGTTAAACCTGGGAGTTGAGTCAACTCAGATCATTTAGTTCATTTAGATTGTTTCTCGGGTAAGAATTTTGCAGAAATCCATGGAAATTTCAATCACTGACTCATTCTTTTAATTGCTTTTCTACAATACATTAATATGGAATTACAACACTAAACTGAGAGTTGATAAATTGGAAGTATGTGATTAGTGGGGAATATTTGATGAAGTCGTGAAATGTGGAAATTTTTATGCTATTTGTTAATGCATATATTTATGAAATTGATAGTGATGTTTCTTGTCACATATTGGTGTTTGGATTAGTATGCATTTTATCACAATGAGCTTGTATGTTTAATCTGATGTTTTAGATAAAGAGAAAACTTTAGAAAAGATCTCAATGTTGAAGGATGTCACCTATCTCTTTTGGGTCGTTTGGGTTAGTAGAGAGACAAAGGAGCATAATTGTGTGGACAATGAAAGAATGTTCATTAATGTGCTAGATTACCTCCTACCTAATGGAGAGAATTTACAACATATTTGTCTTTAGACTAGGGGAACCATTACATTGGTCCATTTGATGAAGTGGCAACGAATCATAAATATCAACCCCATGAGGCACCCTTTAATGAAGAGCTTCCCTGGCTATGGTGCTCAATTTTTACTACACTCTTGAGGATATTGTATTTGACACTGCAAAGAAGAAAGAAGGTTTAACTTGGTCCATTCATTATTTGACACACATATTTCGCTTCTCTCCTTGGAGCTTGATGAATGTTTTGGGTACACTGTGTGTTACAAACATGAGGGGTTTCCTTTCAAGTAACCAAGGAACAATATTTTGTGGGAACAACTTATGGATGCATCTGATGCAAAATTGATTGTAGAACAAGAAATTTGGGCTGCCACAAATCCTCATGCAAAGAATCGAGCTTTAATTATGCTAATGGAGACATGTATAAATGTAAACACCTTTGGGGAATACTCGTAGAGCAATTTTATTTGGAATCATTATCATATGAGGGTGAGGACCAAGGTGATAAGATACAAACGTTATGTCTGAGATGTAATTGTCAATGAAAATAAGCTCTTGGATTGAGCACTTGGGAAGGAAGTTGCACATGCCTCTATTTTGAGTAGATTGTTTGATTGTATTACATTTAACATTAAGATTTATTTTTCACTCAAATTGGGCTATAGTTATATCACATAACATATCACACCTTTTCTCATCTATGTTCTTCTTCCATATGTGCTACTGATTTACAATGTTTCCTTTGCAACATCTGGTGCAAATGCTGGTTTATGCAATTTTCTCCATAACACTATTTTTAACTTGAGTGACATGGACTAAACAATGCTGCAACACTTGTTTATATAATTAATCATATTAAATTTAAATATTTTTTATTTATTTTTTACCTTTGATAAAAAATAAGGCACCATTCAACATTTATTATGTATTGTTTTTTTGTCTTTTTAAAATTAATTTAAAAATTGATATCACATATTATGATTGCGCCGAGAGGCGCTCTACAACCCAGTTTAGGGTGGATGTGAGATGTTAGTTATGTGAGCATTAGATGTGTGAGCATTATATGTGATATGTTATATGTGTAAGTGTTAAATGGGTGAGCGTTAAGATGTGATATGTTATATGTGTAAGTGTTAGATGGCTGAGCGTTAAGATGTGATATGTTATATGTTGTCATATCCCTCTCGTAAATAACTCGAGGTAAATCGATCATTTATGAAATAGTAATTTAAAAGTTACGAATTAGTTACAGAAACTAATTCTTGATGAGGATGAAATCAAGAAAAGTAGATTGATTATTGAGGTGGCGTATAGTTTGGAGGTGAAACCGAAAATAACTCTTTGACATCGATCGTGGGGATTGAGTTGGATCCACAGGATCGGATCTGCTCTTTACGGATAACTGGTGGCAAATTGCTATTTTTTAAATTCTCTCCAATATTTACTTCTGTAAAGAGAATTGCATCGAAAGGATGCGCACTTGGAAGTATATTATAAATCCACAGAGCGGTACTTTGCAACTGGAGAAGGAAAGCATGGTTCAACGAAAGTGGTCATTTTTCTTCGTTTGCATTATTTTGCTAATGTGCAGATTGGCAGTTATGTCTTGGAAGCAAAGACAACAATAAAATATCAGCGCAGTGGCCAATAAGATCCATTGAAAAACTGTGGATGTTTCTTTGACCATAACACACTAAGGGAAGCAAACGTATGCACCCTGAAAGCAAAGTGTTAATTGTTCAGTCGATTGAGAATCTCACTTTTCATTTCCTCCCAAAATTCCTACGTGATACCGGGTATTCTCCTTGGTCTGTCGGCATTTTGGATGGCTTGTGCTTGTACAACTCAAAAAGATAAGTAAATCTCTTGCATAGAATGATTATTTTATATGTTTTCTTGGTAAAGAAAATATGTTAGTGCATTCAGTAAAAGATTGAATATTTAATAGGTTTTCTTGGTAAGAAAATATGTTGATGCATGCAGTAAAAGAATGATTAAATTATATGTTTTCTGGGTAAGAAAATATGTTAATGCAAGCAGTAAAAGAATGATTATTTTATATCTTTTCTTGGTAAAGAAAATATGTTAGTGCATGCAGTAAAAGATTGAATATTTAATATGTTTTCTTGGTAAAGAAAATATGTTAAAGAGTGATTATTTTATATATTTTCTTGGTGAAGAAAATAGGTAGTTCCTCTTAGAAAGACTACATGTGAGTCTTGTGTGTGAAATGCTTGTCTCTTGTCATTTTCTTGGATTAAAATCCTTGCTAAATATAGCCAAAATATCTTCTTGAGAAAAGAAGATGAGGCAGATAAATGTCCTGAGGACATAGCGTGAAAAGTGGCCAAGTTTTCTTGAATTAAAATATGTATTTTTATTTAATAAAGGTTTCGTGAAAAGGGATATATGCTATTGCATTGTGATACTAGCTAATCTCTAAGTTTCTTGTGAAACGATTATGCATTACATGCATGATAGGAATAGCTAATGATGTATTTCTAGGCACATAGATATTCATTTCTATAGTTTCTTTTCAGAAAAAGAGTGCATACTTCATGTATGAAGATGAAGGCTTTTTTGAGAGTTTGTTTGGAAACAAAAATAGAGGTTCTTTCCTTAAAAGACATATGAATAGTGTTCATATCATATCAAGAATCCATACTTGTTTCATGAAAATATTATGTGCATTGAAGTAAAAGTAATTGTGTTAGGAAAAAACACATGTTGCATGCTCATAAGGGTAGCTGTTGTGACATTGGAAATATGATTTTGGGTGTACGTAGAGAAAGTATTAAGTTAACTTTCTTGGAAATATTAATCTCTTGAAAAGATTGTCTTACTAGATGAGTTGGGTTGATTTCTAGTCCGGTGCTTAAAAAGGGTAAGTTAACCTTGTTATTGTTTCTTGATTTTTATGCATAAAGATGGGTATTCCCAATATTTTCTTGAAAGAGAAAGCATGAGGAACTTATTTATAGGAAGATAAAGAATTGGGGCTATAATGACTTCCTTTAAGAAAGAAGTATGTGATTTGTTACATGAAATGATGGTAGTATTCTAGTGAAGGGAATATGTGTTGCATATATTAAAGAAGGGCTATTATGAATACCTAATGTATGCACAAAGAATAGTCATTGTGATTTAAGAGTTATATTCTTTGTATGATAGAGAAACTATGTTGAGTTCTCGAAAATAATTATGTGAAAAGAACATATGTGCTTAAGCATAGAAACAACATTTTATTACATATAACAAATGCGTTATGCATGTTGTAGAACTAATGGGTTAGATCTCTTAAAGAGAATTATGCATTAGTGTGAATAAACATTGTGGAGGTAAAACAATATTTACTTGAGTATATGTACTAGTTAAATAGTATGTCATGCTTGCTCATGCATATGAGTAGATGTTTAAAGATCTCTTTTAGAGGTTGACTATTGACTGATTAATATGGTATCTAATCTTGTTGCCAAAGCTTGTTGATGACAACATTGACATGAAACGATGGCGGTTGGTGCCAAAGAAAACTGATGTTTAACATTGTGGTAGGAAAAGGATTAATGGTCCATGTAGATGAGTTCGAGTTGCAGGACCATTCATTGCTAGAACAATCATGCCATAAGGAACGTTGCGTTTGGCGGCATGTAAGTAAAGGATTTCATGGAAACTGTATAAGATTTTAGCTAGTTATGTGACAACTTAATGATAATTCATTGTAATAATTTTATAACAATGGCTAAGGGATGGAATCCCTTATAAGCCATTGAGTGGGGTGAAAACCCTCACGAGTGTTTAATAAAGAAATTAAACGTTTACTGGTTTTCACCCTATGAGGTTTCCAGGGTATATTGGTGTTCAATGGTGTGATTGCCTTTTGTGTCAGTTTGATGATGATGAATCCTTGATGTTGATGGTTCTTTATTTGATGGCATAACCATAATGTCCAAGTATGTTATGAAACCAGCTCAAGAAAAGATAGAAAAGATAGATCAACGCCTTAGAATTCAGCCTCTTCGAGGGGGCAACCTCCTTTACATTACATAAATGAACAATTCTTGGATGATTCAAATGACAAAACCTCCTTTCTATATATAGGAGTCTAAGGAGTCACAATATAAACCAGCCGACCTAACAATAATAATATAAAGCCACAAAAATAACAATAGAGGGATTCTATGGGGCACAGTAATAACAATATGGGGGCAATAGGGGCACAACAATATTAATAAGGGGTATAACTACAATAGTAATGGGGTAATCACTAGTATTATAGGGACCCAACATGCCCCTCTCCTTCAAAAAAGTGTTGTCCTCAACGCTTGAGTAGTTCTGGATACTTCTACATAAAATTCTCATCCTCCCATGTGGAATCTTCAGTGGATAAGTTCTTCCACTTGATAAGATACTCTGAAATTGATCAATTTCGTAGCTGTCAAGTTCTTGTTTCTATGACTGCTTCCGGATCCAATATAATTTTTCCTTCCTCGTCAAGTTCTGGCAATATTGTTTGAACTGGGAGCTTGTCGCCTATCACCTTCTTTAAACATGAAACATGGAAAATTGGGTGCAATCGAGAAGTTGCAGGAAGGTCCAATCTGTATGCCATAGTACCAATCTTTTGCAGCACCTTGTACGGACCATAATACTTTGGTGATAATTTATTATCCTTCTTAGCTTGCTTGAGGGACATTTTCTTATATGGTTGTAGCCATAGGAATACCCAATCACCTACATCAAAACTTCTTTCACTGCGATGTTGTTCTGCCTGTTGTTTCATTCTATTCTGTGCCAACACGAGGTTATCCTTTAAGAGTTGGAGGACTTGTTGTTGATGTTCGATGTGATGTTCCACTGCTTGAACCTTAGAATTTTCTCTTAAATATGAGGTGATGGATGGTGGCTGATACCCATAAAGTGCCATAAATGGGGTCATTTTTGTTGCTGTATGGAAGGAAGTGTTATACCACCATTCAGCCAGAGGCACCCATTTGACCCATTGTGTCTGTTTATCAGATACAAAGCAACGAAGATATCCTTCCAAACATTTGTTTACTATCTCAGTTTGCCCATCAGATTGAGGATGATAAGATGAGCTATGAGCTAACTGAGTACCAAGACAAGAAAATAATTCTGTCAAAAATTTCCAGTGAAAATGGGATCTCTGTCACTTACAATAATCTTTGGGTTTCCATGTAGCTTTTGAATTGTTTCCATAAATGCAGTAGAAACTGTACTGGCTTTAAATGGATGTGATAATGCACAAAAGTGTGCATACTTGGTAAGTCTGTCAACTACCACCATGATGACACTCTTTCCCTCAGACTTGGGTAAACCTGTGATAAAATCCATTGAAACCTCCTCCCAACGTTGGCTTGGAATGGATAAAGGTTGTAATAGACCCGGTGTCTTAATTGTTTCAACTTTATTTGTTGGCAAACCAAACATTCCGCCACAAACTTTTGGATATCTGATTTAAGGCCATCCCAAAAAAATTCCTTCTTAACCCTGTGGTAAGTTTTTAAAAATCCTGAGTGCCCTCCTAAGGGAGAAGTGTGCAATTCCATAAGAATCTTTTGTTTTAGCTCGGAATTCTTACAGAGGTATAAGCGATCTTTGTACCATAACAAATCATTTTTCCATCTAAATGTATCAGACATACTGGAATCTTGTTGTAGCTTCGAATAAGTGCCCACACTTCTTCGTCATTCTTCCATTCCTCCCTTGCTTCATTTATCCAATCTGGTTGGATAATAGAAATGGCGCACAACAATGCTTCCACATCCTCATCCTTTCTTGAGAGTGCATCTGCCGCCACATTTTGCTTCCCTTTTTTGTAGATGATTTCAAAGTCATAACCCAACATCTTTGTGACCCACTTTTGTTGCTCTTTAGAGGATAATCTTTGTTCTAAAAAGTATTTAAGGCTATCATGATCCGTTTTTACCTTGAGTGTCTTCCCATTAGGTAGGGTCGCCATTTCTTAAGTGCATGGAGTATTGCCAACATTTCCTTCTCATAAATAGCTTTGCTTAAAAACTTTCCCTTGATTGGACGACTTTCAAAAGCAATGGGTCTTTCATATTGCATTAGAACAGCACCAATTCCATTTCCTGAAGCATCACATTCCACAATGAAGGTTTTCGTGAAGTCCGGTGTAGCTAAGACCGGTGCTTAGCACATTGCCTCTTTAAGATGTTCGAAGGCCTTTGTTGCTTCTGGAGTCCATGAAAATGCATCTTTCTTCAATAATGTTGTTAGAGGTGCTGCTATTCTCCATAATTCTTAACAAACTTGAGATAATAACCTGTCAATCTGAGAAATCCTTGCAGATGCTTTATGGATGTGGGAATTTTCCATTCCTTAATGGCTTTAATTTTGCTAGGGTCTACCTTAACTCCTTCATGAGATACAATATGACACAAATATTCCACCTCTTGGACTCCAAAGAAACATTTGGA
>APFE030148527.1:0-17239 GCA_000404065.3 Pinus taeda
AGCTATTGAAGTTTTCCTCCATATTCTTGTATGTTTGCTTATATATGCATTCGTATGGTTAACACATATCTGGTCCTATGTTATTTATGAATATAGATCTCTGTTCTTCGATAGTAGTATGCTGCTTTGATTCCACAAGTGCTCTTTGAAGCTGTGCAGATGAAGAAGAAGCAACCAAGATCTATCAGGAAGGAGAGGAGTCAAGCAAGGGAACCAAGCGCAAGACTAAGGTTGGTCTCCTTTGTTCCACTCTTATCTATTTTCATAAAGGAAAGCGAAAGTAGACTTTTCTTGTTTGTTTTCAAGATAGCTACCAGTCTTAGTGGGAATAGCAGCTCCGAGTGGACACTATTCCCAGTAACATGGTTGGCTTGGTGATGGCTTAAACATTGCATAGTCTGATATATTTTCCAACAGCCTATCAAAGTTTTGGCCAATAAAAATACTTCTATATTAATGTCACATTTTTCTCCATACCAAAGTAACATGCAAATCAACTATAGTGTGCATCCAAAATCATCTTGGCCCACTCACTTGAAGGAACACAAAGGTGGCCTAGGTAGCATAATAATGTGTTATCGAGGTGAATTCTGGTACTTTCTTTCCATCCACTAGCATATGATATGTGGTGGAAAACTCTAGATCATTTTTGTATAGTTGTGGTCATTTAGAGGTCTTGTGGACACAAGAGTTGAGAACAGTGGTCAATGCTACAACCGAGGGCTGACTAAGCAAATATACAACATGATTGGCGCTTCCATTTTTGTATTTAATTCTAAAATGGAATCGTTGCATGTGGAACACTTCTAACAGCAATTGTTTTGCAACTTCCCTTATGTATGTATAAACTGAAGGGGTTGATGATCTGTATGGATGATCATCTCCTTCTCCAAAATGTAATGTTTACATTATCAACAATCCTACATGATGGAATACATATTTTTATCATAGGTGGGGTATTTATGAATTGTATCAAAACATTTCTCACTATGGAGGTTTTGTGTCAATTTCAAATGGTTGTTGTAGGTCTAGAAATGTGAGTACTGGTGCAGAGAAAAGGAAGTGCTTCAAATCAATGAATGCCTTCTATTGGGACTCGTACAAGGAAAACTTTGCTTTCACTCTGGCCTTGGTAACTTGACTCAAATACCAAGCGATATGAGAAAATCCCAACATGAAACTCTCATAAAATTTGGCAAGGCCCAAAAAGTTGTGAAGCACTATTAGAGTGATCAGAGTTAGTCAATATCAAATGACTTAGATCTTATCCAAATCCACATGCACACCTTTCTCTTTAATTATGTAACCCAAATATTGGACCTACCTCATGCTAAAGGTGTATTTCTCTAAGTTGGCTCAAACTTTGTGCTGTCGCAATGTTTGAAGGACTTGTCAAATGTGTTGCAAGTTCTTGTTGAATATGAGGATGTAATATAGATATACAACCATGAACAAGTTGGTGAAGGGTTAAAAGATGTCATCCATTGCCCTCATAAAATTTTCAGGGGAATTTTTCTACCCGAAATGCATGACCAACCACTCAAAAATTCCCTCCTTGGATTTGAAGGTGGTCTTCCATACATTTGTGGGTTCTATTAGAACTTGGTGATAGTCAGACTTCAAATCAATCTTGTTGAAGTACTTGGCCCCCTTGAGCTAGTCAGGAAGTTCATCAATCCATGGGATTGGATACCTATTCTTGAAAATGATTTTGTTTAATGCCCGATAATTAATGCAGAGTCTCCACGTGCCATCCTTCTTCTATATAATTATAATTGGGCTCCCACAAGGTGAGGAACTTGGTAGTATGTTCCCTTTTTGTAGCATCTCCTAGATTTGCCACTTGATTTCTTCATTTTCCTAAATAAAGCGATGGTAGATCGACCGATTGGGTAGAGGTTTTATGAAATTCATATCGATAAAATGCTTGAATTGACAATGAAAAAAGCACCCTTGTGAGTGAGGAGAAGATGCCCCTATATTCTTCCATGGCCTTATCCACTTGACTTTACTACGTGGAGGAACCCTTCCCAGGGGCCATGGATGTGGCCATGATCTTCCCCCTATTTTTAGAGCGAATTAGAAAGAAAACATATTTCCTAGTCTGGGAGATGATCTTATTGCATTTCTTAGCAGAGATCAAAGAGACGGTGGTAGGAAGGGCTACCTTTGGTATCATGTATATATTATTTCCCAAAGTAATAATAATAGTGTGAGGCCTAGACTCATAAAAAGCATGATGCTTCCACAAGTATGGTTTTCCTAATAACACATCACAGACTTTAAGAGGAGCAACATCACACAATACCTCGTTTTTGAAGTATTTATTGATGTAGGGTAGGCGAAAATGCTAGCTAACAAAAAGATCCCATCCTTAGTGGAGCCACCTAATGGGGTATCATTGTAGGTGTGATATGTTTGATAGTCCTAATCACTTAATGACCTTTGCTGATATGAGTTTATTTTGGCTCCCTTAACCCACATCTGTGAGTGGAAGAGACACTCCCCTTCCTCTAGATCTTTGGGATCAATCTTCTCGACCTTGGTGGTGGCAACGATGGCATTAGGCTCTAAATTGATAATATGCTTCCCCTTGTCATTCCCCTTGTAAATTTTTGACTCAGATTCAGAACATGCATCTTACTTTGAAGCCTTCAGCTCAGTCACTTGTGAGTACTTGGCACGACGCTCACTTGTGTTGTGAGTGGTGATCTTGTTGAACTCACACCACTTTCCTGTGTCCTTCTTCATCTTCGGGATGTTATTCTTTGCTTGAGGCTTCGATGGGTTGTCTTGGGCCACCCTACCTTTGATTTGTCCTTTGTTTTATAGTTTTTGGGTGCATTTTCCCTGCTTCAGATTCATAGATCCAAAGTCTCGCTTCTTTTGTTTAATTTTTTTCTCAATCTTAATAGGATATTAGTATCTGGTGCCAAGTGAGGAGATGTCCAGGAACTCCATCTCATCCTAAATGTATTTTTGTAGATAGACGCAGTACTTGAGTACCAGATGCCACTTAAAATCCTTGATACTCAACTTTGCGCGAAGGGTATTAAAAAATTTTGTGCACTCTAGCACGCCTTGGTCCCTTACCTATCGCAGTGTGGTCCATTTTATGTACCTATATTCATAGCTCCTGATAGGTTAATATTGTTCCTTGACGGCATCTCAGAAATAATTCCAAGTGGGTGCGACTAAAAATAGTGAGGGTTCCTTCTTGTCCCTCTTTTCACAATAGGTTTCCCCTGTATCCTTGATGTGGGGGGTGGATTTGAGGAGGGAAAAAGTAATATTTTCCCTATTGGAAAAATTGTGAGCCAAAAAAATCCTTCCAACAGATTTAACCATTTATCTACAACATTTGCATCTATTTGGCCTTAAAATATAAGAATGTCAAAATTAACGTGTACCTTAAAATGGGTGGTGCCTTCGAGGTGGCTATCGAATGAAGATGCTTCACCCACTAATACCCACTGAAGGATTTGGGAAAATTTATCCATCATTTCATTGCTTTGTCGGTCAAGGGATTCTCCAAGAAATATTTTTAAAAGATCTCCTTCTCCCTTGTCTTTCTTTTCTTCCTCCATGGGAGGTCATTAGGTTCAACGAGGTCTGTATTGCAATGGTTCAACCATTTCAAGTCCTAACTCCTTATACCCTGACCTTGTTAAGGGCATGCATCGAAAAACAGAGAAAGAGTAAACTACTATGATACCATTGATCTAGATTTAGGTAGGAATGGAATGAAAAATAGACAAACAAAAACACAGAACTATAGTGAAAATTAAACTTTTGTAGAAATATGGTGATAGAATAAAAAATGCTCAAGAAATTTAATCTAAATCAAGAGACACAATTCTACTCTACTTCTCTGTGGAAATTAATTCACAATTTATGACAACATTAGAAAAATGCATCAATCACATACACAACTACATAGATTTATCTAAGGGAAACCAACTAGTAAAAGCACTTTAATCATGATTGCATTAATGAGATGAATAGAGAATGTATTACAATTTCTTACTCTCTCTAATATCAACCTACAAGTGAATAACTATTCTCTCCACTCAGTGAAAAGCTCTGACCCAAGATTAGTCAATTTATGCCTTCACCTGAGCTCTTATTTCCTTGCGCAAATCCTAAGGAAATTAGACCATATTCTTTAGTAATTTCCTCCAAAATGATTATGAAATTCCCAAGTATTGATCATTGATTGCATGCAACACGTGTACACTCAACAATAGTTTACAATTAATGTTACACTACCTTGGAATCTCCACTACAACTGAGAAATTTGAATTCCTTGCATGCATGAGCTAGTTGATTGATCAGTTAACTCAATGATCTCTAAGTTAAACTATTGTCCCACTTCACAACTGACCTCCAACTAATTCTATTAACTATTAGAATTAGTTTAACCGAGTACAACTAGAAATAACTGAACTGGATTGCTATAAATTAGGAATCACACATGCATAACTAAACTCCAATCCCTCTAAATTGAATTTATTGAGCTAACTGAGTGACAAGAGCCATGTCACCTCAGTTAATTTCCTCCAAGTGTCCGTTGATGTGAAAATTTTGAATTTTCTCAATTTGACCAAGGCTAAGCCAAATTGATCCTTTCTTGCTACACTTATCAACACTCCCTCTTAACAAGAAATGGATTATCAACCACCTCTATCTTTCACATATGGAATTCAAACTTCCATCTTGACAAATCCTTTGTCAAGATGTCAACATCCTGTTCCTCTATTAGAATGTATTGTAGCAACATTATCCTCCTCTGCACATAGTCCCGTAAATGATGATATCGAATATCTATATGCTTGGATTGATAATGGAATAATTAATTCTCATAGATTTTAATGAAACTTTGATTATAACAATAGATCACAGTTGGATCCATCTCCTAACCAAACAATCCCACAAGTATCTTTCTCATCCAGATCGCCTTACATGTTGCTTGACTTGCAGCCATGTATTAAGCTTATATTGAGTTGAGTGCCACACACCTCTACTTCCTATTGTACCAGGAAATTGTTTTATACCCAACACTTAAAATTCCACCTGACGTACTCTTTCGATCGGATGGACTCCCTACCCAATTTGCATATGTGAATCCATGTAACTTCACTCACTTTGTTCATCTCTACCATAATCCATAATGGATAGTGCCTCTGAGCTACCAAGGAAAATTTTAAGGATGGAAATTTATCTTAAAGTTTAGAAACCTTGGCGAATATTACTAGTCCCTAATATGTAAATTGTAAAATGTTTGGAAATATTTTTGTAAAAATATATTATATTTCTAATGATTTTATATATAATATATATATATATATATATAATTATAATATATAATATTAATATATATATATATATATATATATATATATAGATATATTGGTGATTTTTAAGGTAAAATAATGTTATACTATAAAATGTGGGTGAATTATTTTTTGAAAAAACATGGAAACTAAGCCCACTTGTGAATATTAGCCCCTAAAGCTTTCTTTGTGAGGTACTATAAGGCATGCTTTGCTTCCTTCCAATAAAATTTATTCAACCTACTCATATCTTGGCTCAATTTGTTGACTTCATAGCACATATATGGTCATGTGTTCACAAGACACATCAATGAACCCACTAGCTGTCAGTAAATGGTAGAATCAACCTCTTCACCTGAAGTGGCTTTCTCCTCCCTCCTGTTGGATTCTAGGGGTGTCTCCATGGGCTTACAACTTTCCATGTGAAATATTTGTGGTATCTCAGTGGTTTACTTTCCTTGAGACACAAACAATTCCCCATAACCTTGCCATACTTCCAACCTGAGGAAGTAGTACATCAGACCCATGTCTTTCATCTCAAATTCCCTTGCAAGGTCCTCCTTGTAAGAGTTGATCGGTTTCTCATCACCTGTCAATATTAAATCATTAACATATAAAACAAAGATAGGAAATTTACCTTCTACCAAAATATGATCGAGGTTTGCATCTGCATCACTTTTGGTGAAGCCCAATCCAATGAGATAACTATTGATTTGAGTGTACCAAGATCAGGGTGCCTATTTGAGAATGTACAATGCTTGCCTGAGTATTTACACATGGAATCCCGATTAAATGTCTCAAAACATTTTGGTTTCTTTATGTACACTTCCACCTTAATAATACATTAAGAAATGTTGTTTTTACATCTATCTGATGGATCTTCCCCCCCAATTTGCGAAACTAGTGTAAGAATTGATCTAATGGATGAATACCTTTCTATGGGAGAAAATTTTTCCTCATATTCAACTCCCTCAACTTGAGAGAATCCTTTGGCAAATGTGGCCTTATACTTCTCTATACTTCTATTTTCTGCATGCTTAACCTTGATGATCGATCTCAAACCCAAAACTAATTTATCTTTTGGTCTTGGGACCACTTCCTAAACATTTTTCTTCATGATGGAATCATATTCTTCCAACATTGCAACAACCCAACTAGTTTCTCAACTACTTCCTCAAAAGAGGATGGATCACCTCTCAATTAACCTCCTTTACCCACACAAATTTGAAGGAGCCCCCACATTCTCCCTCACATCCTGTACTTGTATTTCAGCTTCCCTGGTTCATTTTCTACCTTCTCTAGATACCTTCTCTAAATGGTTCTACATGAGTAGATGTCTCCACTCTGCATCCTCTATGCTCCTCCATGTGCGTCTTCTCCACAACTTCCTGAGGCTCCTCCTTTGTAGCTAAAATATCCCCTTTTGCTGGGATTTTAAGCTCCCTCTCAAAAGAGAATCTCATTGCTTTCTCCTCATCAAAATTTACATCCCTTCACACAACTGTCATTTTGAGGGAAGGTAAGTACACCTGGTAATTGTGTGTAGTTTCAATGTAACCCACAAAAGTACCAACTTTGTTGTCAGCTCAAGTTTCTTCGCCAAATCTTTGGAGACATGGCAATAACTAAAGGCTCCAAAAATTATAAAATCAGACACATTCGACTTTCTCCCCAAGAAAGCCTCCTCTGGTGTAATCATACCAAGAATTTGATGAGGACTCTGGTTCCACAAGTATACCATTGTGTTACATTCCTCTGCCCACAAATGTAGTGGTAGGACTTGGTCATGCATCATAGCTTTCGCAGCTCCCAAAATGCTCTGGTTCTTTCTCTCAACTACACCATTCTATTGTGGGTTGTGGGGAGTTTTTAGTTCTCTTTGAATTCCTTATTTGGCACAAAATTCCTTGAAGTCATTTGAAACATACTCACCTCCATTATCACTCTTGAAAGCCTTCAACTTCTTGTCAGCCTTTTTCTCAACTAGTTCCCTTAATTCTACAAATTTTGAGAATGTCTCATCCTTCTTCTACATGAAGAAGATCCAATAACATAATACTTATGTATGGTAGTGGAGGTTGTCAAAAAAGGTCCACAAACATCAAAGTGGACTCTCTCCAATATTACACGTGCTTTGTTGTCTCGGTCATGGAATGTGCATTTTACATACTTCCCTAAGGTACAACCCTTGCATACATTCTTCTACTCAAGTGATCCTTTAGGGAGGCCAATGGTAAATTGTTGCATAATTTTTAAGGTACCATGATGAAAATGGCCTAATCTCTTGTGCCAAATTTCACCAACATCACAACTCTACACTTTCTCTACCTTACTGCTTAATCCAACACAATCTTCCATATCAAGTTTATATAGGTTTTTCACATGAACCTAAATCTTCTTAACCTGCTGAGTAGTTATGTGTCGCAAAAAGGCTTCCTCTTTACTGAAGATCACACCATAGCCACATTCTTCCAAAACTACTATAGAGATGAGATTCTTCTTCAGGACTGGTACAAACATGACATCTTTGAGGCAAAGAGGGGATCTCGACTCCCTCTTAAAGGTTACTGTACCAATCTCAATAACATTTTACCTTTCGTCATCCCCAGGTTCAATATGCATCTTGAGATGTTTCTCCTCTAGGTCTCTAAAAAACTCTCTACAAGCTATCATGTGGAATGAGGCACCTAATTCCAAGTACCACACACTGCCCATCATAGTGTTGTTCATGCATGCAATCAAGGTGAAGTCTAAATCAAGATATGAAGCAAATGCTTCACCTGTTGGTCCTCATGAGTTCTTCTTGCTATACTTTATGTGTGGACACTTTGTAGCATACTTCCCGAATTCATGACAACTGAAGCATTTTAATTTGTACATGTCTTTCTTCTTTACCCCTTTGCTGGATTTGGGTTTGGTTTGAGATCTCTTCCCTTTTCCATTCTTTTACTTTCCAACCATTACAAAAAAAATTATTTTCTCCCTTGGATGAACCTCCATCTTTGGTATTTCTCCTGATTTCTTCTTGTACCAAATCAGACCATAAGTGTTCCCAATTGAGTAACTTCTCCCTCCCATTCACTGAGTCCTTATAGCTATGCAAGCTTTTGGGAAGACCTAAAAGAGTTGGACCCACCAAGTCATCTTCTGCAACATTCACACTAACCCGTCCAAGCTCATCCTGAACTTGTGTAAATATGGTGAGATACTACGAAATAGTATCATTCTTCTACATTTTTTTGTTTCAAATTTTGTCTTTGAGGGCCAGTTTTCTATGGGCACTTCTATTCTCGAATATCTCAGTCAGTCCCTGCCACATTGTGAAAGTAGTTTCTTTGCCATGTATATTTGAGACGATGTCGTCTCTCATTCCCTCCAAGATTATTCTCCTTGCCTTGACTACATCTTTCTTCCATTGGGTTAGGTTATGGGAATTAGTTGATCCTAGTTTTGGAATGTCTATATTGATATATTCCAACAATCAATTTTCATCAAGCACTGCCTCCATGTGATCCTTCCAGGTAATGAAAATTGAGTCCATTGAAGGCCATTCTCCCAACTCCAAGGAAATCATATTACACTGAAATTGCAAATTCGAATCTTCTGAGGAACAACTTTGAAATTATTATTCTAATGTGAATCCTTCTCTGATATCATGTAGAAATATGGTGATATATTCTCAATAAATTTAATCTAAATCATGAGACACAATTCTACTCTACTGCTATGTGGAAATTAATTCACAATTTAGGACAACATTCGCAAACATGTATCTATCACATACACAAGTACACAGATTTATCTAAGGGGAACTAACTAGTAAAATCCCATGAATACTTCTTGCATTAATTAGATTAATATATAATGTATTACAATTGCTTTCTCGCTATGATCTGAACCTACAAGTTAATAAATGTTCTCTCAGCTCAATGAAAAGTTTTGACCCAAACTTAGTCAATTTCTGCACCTACCTAAGCTCCTATTTCCTTGAGAAAATCGTAAGGAAATCGGCCCCTATCATTTAATAATTCCCTCCAAAATGATTATGCAATTTGCAAGGATTGATCATTGATTTCATGCACTACTTGTACACTCAACACAAGATTAAAATTGACGTTACATTGCCTTGGAATCTCCACCTTGAATTCCTTGCATGCATGGGTTATTTTTGGTTGATTGATCAGTTAATTGGATGATCTATGAGTTAGACTGTTGTCCCACTTCACAATTGACCTCCAACTAGTTCTATTAACTGTTAGAACTAGTTTAAATGAGTACAACTAGAAATCACTGAACTCGATTGCAATAAATTAGAACTTCACACATGCATAATTGAAATCCAATCCCTCTAACTCGAATGTACAGATATAAGTAAGTGACAAGAGCCATGTCACCTCAGTTAACTACCTCCAAGTTTTCTGCTAATGTGGAAATTTTGATTTTTTTCAATTTGACCAAGCCTAAGCCAAATTTAGCCTTTTTTGCTACATTTCTCAACAACTTCAATTCATTAATAACAAAATACTAAAATAGATTACATGCAAAATGGAAATAAACTAGCTTGGGTGATGGTCGCTTATCTCTGAGAAGAGATGTGATGGCTATATGCATTCTAAATTATGTTACAATAAAGCTCGAAGACCCTTTTATTATTGAGAAGCAATGGGAAAATCATAAACATCCAAAAGCCTAACCCTAGGAGATGAAGTGCCAAAATTTTGTAGGCCCTATTGGGAATACTTGGAACACCAACTTCTCGAGGTCGTAATTTGGTCATATGATCTTCATTTTCCTGCACAATACCTAGTTAGAAAGTTCTATTTGAGGATAACAAATCTCCCAATAAATCCCTTCGTAAATCCCTTCATAATGGGCTATAAGTTCGATGCGTTTAAAAAAAAACATCGTTTAGGGCCTCAAAATGGGTCTAGAAGTTTAGGTTCCGAAAAAATGGAAAAAATAGTAAATTGTGCTATAATTAAGGAAACCAAAAGAAATAGTGTTGGGTGTCCAGGTGGAATAGGTGGGTGGCTGCCAATATCCACCTAGATCACTATTAGAGTTGATCCACTCTGATGAGTTTGAGCCAGTCAATATTAAGCCCTTAGGAGGATCCTCATATTTTTTTGCATTCATAAATGACACATATAGGAAGTTTTGGGCCTATCCCATGAAAACAAAAGGTGAGGTATTTGAGATATTTCAAAATTTTCATGTTGTTGTTGAAAGAGACTAACAAAATACTCAAGTGTTTGAGGACATATAATGGTAGAGAGTATTGTTCTAAGCCTTATATAAGCCCCATGTTAACCCTAAAACTCCTTATTAAACCCTAGATATTGAGTTCTTACATTTCTATTGTTATATAAGCTAGAACCTATCATAGTTCCATTTCATTATAATTGTATCGTTTGTCTCCTATATACATATAACACTAAAGAGACCTAGTCTTAGGATTGTCAAATCATATCTTATATATTGTACTAATTGTAAAAGGTGGGTTCCCCCTTCAAATAAGATTATAATCATTGGTTACTTATCATTTTTAAGTGCAAGGTTCATAACATTCGGTATAAGAGCTCATGATCATATGGTTTTGTTACTTCAAATTGGTCATCTTGGAATTTTTTCTATAATCTTTACTATGGGATATTTAGATGCTAAAACTTGAACCATTTTTAGAGGAGATATAGGGTAATATCTAGTTCAAATTTCAGATCCTATGGCACTAAAGTTTGGGAGATATGCTCTAAGTTAGGGTTCCTCCTAAAATAAGTTTCAATTGATTTAGTTTGGAATTTTCACTATAATTATTTTTTAGACTATGAAATGTTGACCATATTGAGGATAAATCTAATATAATGTCTGGTTAAAATTTTAGTTCTTGGTTTGTTATATTTTTGGAGATATACTCTAAGGAAGTTGGGTTTCCTGAATTCTCCCGAAATATGCTTTAAACATATAATTTGGAATTTTAGCTATAATTGTTTTTGGAGGTTTTAGATAGTGAAACTTGGATAATATTGATGAGAAATGTTGAGGAATATCTAGTTCAAATTTCATAGTTTGTTTTGTTATACTTTCAGAGATATACTTTATGGAAGTTATGCTTTATCAAGGATCCTAAAATGAATCTCAAACAAAATTGTATTTGAAGAATTGGACATGTGGCATGCTATACAATTTTTCTCATGGGAAGAGGCCAAAAATCAACAAGTTTTAGGAAAATTACCATAACTTTCACTTGGCACATCAAATTTTGGTCAAACCTATGGAATTGCATATAATACATATCAAAGTATTACAAACCAAATGTTCATATTTGGAATATCTCAAATCTCATAGATATACCAAGAACAAATTCAGTGATTCATATATTCTCCAAACTAAGGTTTCAAAGGATGATAACTTACAAGTGACATAACTTTTTATTAGAATATCCAATTTTTTGGTGATTGGAATTTGAGATAAATATTAATACTATTATTATTTTCCAACATGCCTCTATAGAAATCTACTATACCAATTAAACCTACTAAAATCTCATTCATAACCAATGAAGAAGCAAAATACATCAAATATTGGTTATCCATGTTGAAAAGTCAATTTAAGAAATTAATTGATATTATAAGTGTTGAATTGTCATTGATGAGAGTACCATTTGGAAATATGGAACAAAATATGATAGATGAAATGGACACGAAATAGAAAATAAGATGAATGAAAACAAGGAAGAAAAAAAAATCCATGAATGAAAATATGGAAGAAATAAAAAACATTCTATTACAAAATCTCCAAGGAAATCATGAAAATAATGAGAAGAGGATGTTGAGACTCAATCACAGGAGAGGCGTATTTTATCACAGTTGGAGAGCACATATATTGAATCACAAAACCATAATCACAACTTTGCAATCCAGGAAACACTACATTTTGAATATCAATATGAGGAAGTTTGATGGTAATGATCCTATAACATGGATATTTCAGATGGAACAATGCTTTGATTTACACCAAGCCAAAACATTATAGAAGGTAAATATTACATCTGTGATTTTAAAACAAGACCAACATGTATGGCATAAAAGGATTTGTGAAGGGAAAAAATATTCTTTAGTCAATTGGTAAATCTTCAACAAAAAGGTCCAGTTACATAACACATTCAACAGTTCCAAAAGTCGAGTATTGATGTAAATATTATTTCAAATGATAATTTGCTAGGCCTATTAATGGGAACTTTAAAATAAATCATTCAACATGAGGCATGTCTCTTTGAACCTAAATCTCTATAACATGCTTTTATTCTAGTGAGAAAAGTTTAAAGTTAAAATATGGCCACTAATAACCATAGAAAAAATCATGTTCCCTCTAAATTGACAAAGTTGACTCCTTCGAAAATGGATGAAATAAGAACAAAGGGTCCATTTTTCAACCATGAAAAAAAGTACAACAAGGAGCATAAATGAAATGAGAATAAATTATTGTACATAGAGAGTTAAAACAAAGAAGAATAATAAGTGGAATCACCATAAGATCTAGAGCTAGAAGAGATTATACCAACAATCTCTTTTCATGCATTAGTCGACATCAATACTCCAGAAACACTCAATATAGAAGGATATATCAAAAATAAAAAGGTAAGAATATTGATCGATTCAAGTAGTATCCATAACTTCATAAATTACAAATTCATAGAGAATATTGGTTTCTTTGTATACCTAACACTAGAATTTCATGTAATGATTGTAGATGGAGGTAGCATAATTTTTTTAGGGAAGTGTCATAGTATTAAGTTGAATATGGGGGAGTATTTTTTGGATAGTCCCATGATTGCAATCCAAATGGGTGGTGCTAATGTTGTATGAGGGTTTGAATGGTTACAATCATTGGGAATAGTGAAGCTTAATTTTCAAGATATTTTCATAAGATTTTCCTCAAAAGGAAATGAAATTGAGCTTAGAGGTATCCAAGGGAGACCTAGTAGTGTAGTGATAATCTCTAATAGCATGAAAAAAATTCTAAAAGGGAAACCAAGGTATAATTTCACAATTGTGTTCATTATATGTTCAAACATATATATCCCCTGCTCTAGTGGATCTCCTAAAAGTTATCAACAATCATTCTAAAGTATTTGGAGAGATGCCTAAGGGTCTTCCACCTACTTGAGATAATGATTGAGATATTCATTTGCAATTTCAAATGTACCACCTAACATTATTCTTTACAGACATCCACATGCACAAAAGAGTGAGATTAAGCGTATGGTTCTAGAAATGTGAGAGGTTGACATCATTCAACCTAGATAGAGTGCTTTCTCTTCACCAATGGAAACCGTTATGAAAAAGGATGGTCCATAGTATATATGTCCAAATTACAAAAAACCTAACAATACGACAATCAAAAATAAGTTTCCTAATCCTATCATTGATTGATTATTAGATGAATTGCATGGAGCAATTTTCTTTACAAAGTTGGATCTCTATTTTAGATATCATCAAATAAAAATGAGGTAAAAAGAAATTCCCAAAATAAACTTTAGAAAACATGAAGGTAATTGTGAATTTTTGGTTATGCCGTTTGGACTTACAAATGCACCTTAGACATTTTAAAGCTTGATGAATTATATTTTCAAAACTTCCTTAGAAAATTTATACTAGTTTTTTTATCACATATTAATCAACTATAAATATTTGGAAGAGCATACACAACATACTGACAACATTTTAACACCATTAGAAGAGCAACAAATATATATAAATCCTTCCAAGTGTGCCTTTGTGGTTTAAAAAGTGGAATATTTGGGACATAGTGTATCACATGAGGGTGTCAAGGTGGATCCTAACAAAATCAAAGTTGTGAGGGGAGGGAAAATCCCTAATACCTTGAATAAACAAAAAGGATTCTTAGGATTGATAGGATATTCCTACAATTTTTTCAAGAAATATGGTTAGATAGTAGCATATCTAACAAAATTATTGAATAAGGAAGCATTTTCTTGGGCTAAAGAAGCAACCAAAGCTTTTGAAGAACTTAAAGAGGCTATGTGTACAACTCTTTTCTTAGTTACAACTAACTTACCAAAAGCCTTAATTATAGAGTGCGATTCCTTATGCCATGGAATTGGTTCATTTTAATGCAAGAAGTAAGGCCCCTTGCATTTCAAAGTAGTAAAATTAAAGGAAATAAATTACTCAAACCCATCTATGAAAAATAAATTTTGGCCATTTTCCATGCTGTTAAGAAATTGCACCCATACCTAATAGGAATACACGTCAAAGTAAAAAAAGGTCGTGATAGTTTGAAGTACCTGGAGAAAATATTATCTTTAGAAAAGTGACAAAAATGGGTCCCAAATATTTTTTGTGACTTTGAAACTATCTAAAAAAGGGGAAAAAAATATTGTGGCAAATGCACTCTAACGAAAGAGGAAGACACAAAGGGATTACTGTGTGCTATTTCCATTTCACAATTTGACTGGGTGGAAAAAGAAAGGGTATAATGGAAGAAATATGAGAAGGTAAAAAATATCATTCAACAAATACATTAGGACTTTTTGCAGTAGGAAAATTTATGTGGAAAAATTATTTGTTATGGTATCAAGGCAACTTATACTTATGTAAGAATTCTGAGCTCAAGCAAAAGGTCATTTTGGAATTACACCCTTCTCCTATAGGACATTAAGGGTTCTTGAAGGCATAACATGAGATAAAGAATGGATATTTTTGGAAATTTCTTAAAGTAGATGTGAAAAAAATTGTAATGGAATGTGTAATAAGCCAACATTGGGAAGAAGTTTCAAAGGATTTTATTATAGGTTTACCCAAATCTTAAGGAAAGGGTGTCATTATAGTAATGGGAAATTGAGTGAAAAAGTATACCCATTTTGGCTCTCTTTCTCATATCTTTAAATCAAGTATAGTGAGAGAAGCATTTGTGGAAACAATTCAAAAGCTACATGGAATACCAAAGATTATTGTAAATGAAAAAGATCCAATTTTTATTGGAAATTTCTGGACTAAATTATTTTCCTGTTTGGGTACTTAGTTGGCTTACAACTCATATTACCATCCTCAAACTGATGGTATAATTGAGATTGTGAATAAATGTTTACAAGGATATCTACATTGCTTTGCATCTGATAAAAAAAAGTAATGGGTCAAATGGCTGCACTTGGAAGAATAGTGTCACAACACAACCTTCATTAATTCAAAAAAAATGTCACCATTTATGGAATTTATGGATATCATCCTCCATTCATAACATAATCCTTGAAATATACTATAAAGGGACCATGCACGACACAAGGGACCATGCACAACACCAACAAGAGGTTCTCAAACTATTTAAGGACAACTTTCTTATGGTACAAAATAGGATGAAACAAAAATAAAATTAATATCACAGTGAAAGATAATTTGGAGTGGCGGATTGTGTATTTTTTATATCACAACCATATAGATATATGTCCCTCAAGCAACAAATGAATGACAATAAATTAGTACCAAGGTATTATGGCCCCTATAAGGTGTTGTAGAGGATTGGAGATATGGATTACAAATTGGAGTCGCCTCCATCTTCATATGTACATCTAGTCTTCCATTTTTCTTACTTAAATAAGGTAATCTGGGTGACAAGATCCCAATCCAAACTATTTTACCACAGATTAATGAAAAAGGGAAAATAATGTTAAAACTGGAAACAATATTGGAAACAAGGACTAAGCAATTGATAAATTGATTAATCATTGAGTACATCATAAAATGGAAGAACCTAGCAGTGGAAGAAGTGACATGGTAGGATGGGATTTTCATGCATAGACTCATGTGACTGAACCAAATAAACCAATTAGATCTCGATCCCTTAAAAAACATATTCTTTATAGAGTGGTAAAAAGAACACAAATATTCTAGTTCCTTGGAAAAATATAGACAAAATTCAAAATGGCCTGTCAATATATGATAACAATATGAACACTAGAAGAACCATTTAACCCTCTAGAAAATATATTTGTATGTTTTCCTTACACATATCTTAAAAAAAAATATAAAAAAATTCTAAGTAAGAGAAAAATAATATAATCATGGGTCAAATCTCCATTCTATGTCATTGAAACAATTTTCTACAGATGGAAAGATAAAACTAGAGTTTATTCTTCATAGATCTTTGACTCTAATAAATTATGTGTCAAATGAGTGTAAACTTCTCAACTATTAAAATTTGCAAGTGCAACTCATTTCCAACATATTCATGATATCCATAAGCATATTCTCATACCCATATATAAGAAACTAAAATAAATGAATAGTTGGATGTTGTAGTTACAAAGATGTATCTTCTACAACATGCACTATCAGATACATAGGCCTTACAACATGCTTACAAAAAGTATGAGAGATCGAATAGTTGTCCTAGACAAACTAGTAGGAATTCCTTAGGAAATTCATTATTCAATGGTAAAGCCTGCAAAAAATATTGAAGCATATAAGGAATTATGGAAAGAACTTAGTTTTATGTAGTTTGTAGAGTCATTATTTCTATATTTTTTGTATAGTTTATAGGATATCATAATACTTATCTACATTTTATTTTAACCTTCCTTTACCGCATAGTGATACCTATTTTACACTATTTTTCCCTCAAACGTATTTTTGGTCAAAAGGTAACTATTTAGGCCTAAGTGTTGCATTCTCTTTGTTTAATGAACAATACATGTGCAAACTACTTAAGTTTAGGAAGTTACTCGTATTTCCTATAACATGAAAAATAGGTCATGTAACCACCTTGACGATTAGAGTATTCGCCAAGTCTTTGAACCAATTTAAGGACATAGATTTTGTAGAGAAAAGTGTACATATGGATAAACACTATCCAATTTTGTCAAGGTTTGAGAAATAAGGACATTGTTC
>APFE030148539.1:0-32513 GCA_000404065.3 Pinus taeda
ATTATTAATTTAATAATATTAAAATCAATGTATCATACTATTCAAACATTAATTATGACCATTGACCATTAGAGTTACTTTACATTTAAAAGTAAATGACCATTAACCATTATTATGTTTAAATTAAATAATCATTAAAATTACTATATATTTAAATTAAATGACCATTAAAGTTACTTTATGGAACTTACTTTATGAATCTCACTTTTTTACACTTCAAATAAAAATAAAACTTAATTAGAATATCTAAACGGTCGTAGCTTATAATTTATAATATGGTCAACCAAAGAAAAGATTAATGAACTATCGCAGCCAACTCCCTTGTTAATTATTAGCTACGCTGCTTTTTCTTTACATTATCACGTGATTTGTACGCTGACTTAGAATTTTGTGGTGACGTCAAAAAGTTTTAGACATGGATAGATGCTAGGCGGATCTGGGCGGATCCGAATCCGCATCCGTCTCGGATACGGGGATCCGTGGATCCAACCATTGGGGCTGACGGATCCGGTAACATGGAAACATTGCAATCCCCCAATCCTAAAATCCTGAAAAGCTAATAAGTCTGCTGGATTTTGAATGAAATCTAAAATTCTAGTTTCTCCATATAAAATCCAATGAGGCCGAAACCACTCTCAAACGTCCCGAGTCATTTCATGGTAATGTTAAAAATTTAAGTAAAAGGATGAAAATGAAGATTAAGGAGAATGTCACTTTTACTTTAAGAATTTAACATTACCATGAAATTTGAATAGCATATCAATACTAGGAGAGCGGAATGGACCCCAAAGACCAAAAAACCAATTAATAAAAGCATTTGGAGTCCCCCACTCTCAGAAAAAAACATTAAAAAAAAAAAAAAATGCGTTTTTGGGGTTTACTGGCCGCATGAAGTGACCCGGCCGAGTTGATACGGATTTGGCCGAGTTGATACGGATTTGGCCGAGTTGATACAGACTCGGCCGAGTTAAGACTGCATGACTCGGCTGGGTCAGTCTTAACTCGGCTGACAAAACCGGTTTGATGGCCAAGTCGCAATTTTTTTTACCGGCACGGACCAACTCGGTCGAGTCGGTTCCAAGCCGACCGGCTTTTAAAACAATGGTTATGACCAAATCGCATTTAGATGAAGAGGTAACTAGAGGATATTTGGATGCATTAGAAAAGTTGATACTTGACAAGGAGGAATGTGCTAGTGTGCGTCTTGAAATAGGCAGATACTTAAGTGGCACTGGTTTGTTTGGTACCTTCCATGCAATGGAAGACAGAGACAGATTTGATGCTCTCACATGGTGGGAATCATATGGCGGCCAGGGACTTTTGCCAAAATTGGCAAAAAATGTTCTATCGTAGGTTGTAAATACTTCTTCTGCAGAGAGGTGTTGGAGCACCTACAACTTCATACATAATGAAAAGCGGGCAGAAAGCTTGGCTTATGTGCACTACAACTTGAGGTTGTTGAGTCATTACTATGATCGGGCTTATGAGGATCCAACATATAAAATTTGGGACAACCACCCAGAGGATGACAATTTGGAGGATGGCACTATACATCTTCAAGAACTGGAAGAGGAACTTATAAGGGATGAAGATGAAGCAGCAACCATGCCACCTCCACCATTCAGTAGCAGTGCTCGAGTTTCGAGTCTTGTTCCTTTGCTGTTGCCACCTCCATCTACACTCTCACATGGAGGGCATGTGCCTTCTAGTTCTGGTTGTCGGTCTGTGCGGGAGACTCCTAGAAGATCACCACGGCGTGCTCATACAGTAGACTCTCATGGCAAGGGCCACATGCAGTAGTAGATAATAGATTTACAATTTACTTGTCTTTTCTAGTTTCTATTAGTTTTCATAACTGTTGAGTCTTGAGTCCTTGACTCTTGACTCTTGACTCTTTCATATCATAATGATATTTTTTGTAAACAATATATGACTGTGGCAATGAAAGTTTGAAGTTTGAAGTTGGCAATTATAACTCATTGGTAATGATTCTGAATTATGAATATGATGCTTCTTGAAAGACTAAAGTTGTTTCATTTCATTTCATAATTTATTTTATAACATTTCATTTCATGTTAACAGCGAGAAACTTAGATATTATTTCTTGTAATGGTTAAACTTAGCTTACAAGTACAACTTTGGTAATCAATGATGATAAATGTTATATATTGAATTTTCAATTTTGAAAGCTTGAAGTTGAAACTTTAAGATTGAATTTGAGGAATCATGATTCATGAGACTCAATATGTTGTAATATGTATGTTACTAACTTGTGGACGTGGTTGATGAAGGTTATAACTTCTAGATGATTGATGTGATATGGTTCAATGATCAATCTATGCTTTTTTATGTTTTTAAATTTTTTATATCTAATTCATCATTCTACATGTTTTTGTTGACATATATGTATCAAAATATAAAAAATATAATATATATATATTTTAAAAAATCGCTCCGGGATTCGCTCCCAAACCAGGAGCTTCTGAAAATGTCACTTCTGCTCCCGTTTTCGCTCCCGCTCCCAAGTAACACTGAACTTGGACTTTCCAAGGAATCAACCTTGTCAACTCTGAGGCACCAATCCCAAGGGCTCCAACCTTATCACTTCAGTTTGTCAAGGTATGTTTGGTTGTACTTCACGGCTCCCAATATCTTCTTCAACGAGCTCTGTCAATCTTTTCAGCAATTCCTTCTCCAAATCACTTCATCAATGATAACCTTATCTTTCTCAGAAGGTGTCACCGCTGCTCTTCATGTCAACCAAACACTTTTTCCAAGGTCACCTCATGAGAGCTTCAAGAAGGCATCGTGTCTCCAAGATTGACTTCTGTAATTCTTGAACACTGCCTCAAGGTATGCAAAACTTCTGGGATGTTACAACAATGTTTCAAAAGAATCTGCTTGAAATTTCCAAGAATGCTTCTTCAATTATTCCAGGTCCAAAGAAATGACCTCAAAGAGTTTCCAAACAAACTGAACACTATCTACAAAAAATAGTATTTCCAACCAAGATGCAACTGTGCCTTCAATTAAGATCTACAAATAAGTTTCTCCTCCAAGACAGTATCTCCTTAAAAAGCTTTCACAGATTTCCAATGAATCACCACACAGGTTTACAAAAATGTTTCCAATGATCCACTTCAGGTCTGCAATAGATGCTTTCCTAAGTGAGCTTTAGAACAGATTCAAAATTTCAAATTGATGTCTATGTCCACAGGTCAAGGAGTTTGTAGACAGGTCATCACAGGTTCACATAGAATCCACTATAGGTCTCCAATATGTCACCACAGAGAAGCTGCAATAGAGATCTGCAATTCACAAATTGTCACACAGAAATTCTAATAAAAACATCCATTTGTAGGACCGGATTTCCTTCTGCAATTAGAAGTTAGGTTCAAAGCTTTTAATAGAGGTTTGCTCTCTATTCGAAGTCTGTCAAGTTAGGTGCATGATCCAAGCCTCTGAAACTTCCCACAAGAGCTGCCACAGGTCTGAGGGTAGCCTTCAAGGTGACTGTTATCCGAGCTTCTACACAGTTCACACTGCTTCACATAATTCTGCTTATGTGGCTAGAAGAGGGCCTTATACTAGGCCTCTTGGCCCTTAAACACTCCACAGTTCTGCAATTCCGAGCCACACAGATCTGAAGAGATTACTGTAGGTCCGAGGTCTTTATTACCACAGATGGCTGCCAAAATAATTTGCTGTCCCACTTTGAGAAGGAGTAACCCAAACAAACTGCTCTAAAGTCCTCCTCTCCTCATTGTTCTGTGTTTTTCAGATGCTCTTCACCGAATTTTTTTGTGCTAGAATGATGAATTCCGCTTGTATTTATACTGATTTGCGTTTGAAATGAAGGGACACATCTTTCTGGAGGGAGGCCAACATAAGTGACAAAGTGTAGGTCGGCTAGCCTGCAAATATATATTTTGTACCTTAAAAATTTAATATCTCATCAACCACCAGGAGTTTAGGAGCAAGTAATAGCTCATTAGGAGGAGGAAAAAATCCTCTTTAAAATGGTATATGACTCATTGTGGAAAGATGCCTCCAAGGTGTGAAAAATCATTTTTCTTTGTCGCTGCTCTTGAGTTTTTTTATGTGCAGAAGATGATTAGGACAGCAAGGCTTTTCTACTGTTTGGGACAACATGGCTTCATCGTTGTTTGGCTCAACAATATTATTATGAGCGATATCATGAGTGTATCCAATATGAGTGTATCATCCTATATCCAACTATCCAGCAATGTCATTATATACTTGTGCAATGATAAGTCATTGTGCAGCATAAATTTCCCATTAGGAGAGCTCCATGGCAATCTTCCAATCATGTCACCAAGACCATCATCAAGTGCCATTATCAAGTGTGGTCATTATGACAGTGCAGTGATATGCTAATGTCATTATCCATATGTACCATTCATCAATTTGTTAGAGCAAGCACTAGATCATCACAAGGAGAGCTTCTTCATCAAGAGTCACTATGAGCATCAATAAGGACTTCTTCAGATACAAGAGGTTATAGTGTCTTCATGGTTAGTTCAAGGGCATTTAGGTCATTATGAATAACAGGCATCTAGGCCAAGACTTCTTCACAGCATAATGGCATCATTAATATCTTGACATCTTCATTAATGCCATCCTTATCAAACAAGGACTTCTCATCATAAGCAAGGACATCATCATAATATGCACGAGATTATGATACCACAAGAATATTTGCCATCCCAATAGTACCATATTGACATCAATGACAACCTAGATTAACATTCAATGTCCTATGATCTACAATGCTCTGATACCATGTGAAAATTTATGAATCTACACATCAAAAATCCTATTGCAATCATTGGTTTATCATCTCCTAGTTGTTATTACATTCAACAAGTTATTTAATTTATAAATAGTGATTAAAAACAATACTGCAAACTACATTGACATACAGATCATAAACTGAAAATATATGAGACAAACACACAAGGGACACCGTTATTTTTGGACAACACGTCCCCGTAAAAACCCAATGCGGGAAAACCGATGCAACATATAGAGGGTTTGTATTATTAAGCAAGTAGACTCTGAGTACAACAGGTTGCCTCTCACACCGATGAACCTTTCAAAGAAATCTCAACAACAAGAAATATATACGAGGGTTTACCTCGTTCTCCAAATCACAATTGAGTGCCCTGATTGTGGCAAGCACTACGAAAATCCTAGCGCAATCTTTGCTTGGGCATGTGTTTTGCCTCTGGGAGACTACATCACTCCTTTTGCTGGATCGATTTGCTAGAGGAAGACTGTTTGTCAGCCCTCCTAGCTCAGAACCTTGCTTCTTCGGCAAAATCTTGAACTTTTGACGATTATCTTGCACTATCATTGCAAGAGACCCTCTTGGCCTGCGTTAGCTCTGTGTGAGCCCCTTCTTGGGCTGCATAGCCCTCTACGCTGCCTCTTTGATGCTATTGTTGCCTCTTTGCTTGGTACTCTTTGGCTCAGAACTCCTTTTCGATCCAAATCTCTACTTCTACCCCTCTCACTGCAACTTAGATCACTAGTTCGATTTTCTTAGCAAACCATGCCCCAGAAAAATCGAACTAATTTGATCACTTTGTGTATCTCCAACCGAGCCTCAAGCCTCCTCTTATACTTTTCATGTTGATGAATCAACTACCGAGATTAATTCCCTAATCAACAACTAAGATTAAAACAGGCTTGATCCTCGTCTTTTAGAAGCATCTCACCCATATTTTTATTAATACCCATTACTATTTTTATTTTCCTATGTTTAGAATTAGGAACCCCATTAAAAATATTGATTATTTTAATAACTCACAAATTGGGTGGAATTTGTCCAAACGATTTCTGGGCCTTGGAGATCCCATATGTTCTAGCCCCTCCACAAAATTTTGGAGCTAAAGCACATCTGATGCTACCCAAAATCAACAGGTAGAACATCTGTAATTGTTATAATGAGAAGAGGGAGCAATTATGGAAGCATGAGTTACCCCTTTCCTCGTCTTGCCTTTTCCACCTCTCTACTATGCCTCTTACTTTAATGATTTATCTTTCTTTTTTGTATAGCTTAAGAAGCCTAGCTTGTTTTGTGCCTTTGCAATACCCCTTAAAGATGTAACAATTTCTTACTCATCGAGGTTGGTAGTGTTGCACTTATTGTGATATTATCGGTATTATCACAATAATATCACCAAAACCAAGCTTGTGATAATATCACCAATAATTATCATGATAATTTAGGTAATTATCGTGATAATTTTGAAAATATCGCCTTGTTTCTTCAATTTCAACTTATTACCCTTTTTTTCTGACCCAAATTTTTAAAAGTGAGTTAGGGGATTGAACTGAGGGCATTGTAATTATTTCCATCAAGCAAACAAGGGAAAATCTATTGTTTTCGTTTCCCATGATTTATCTCATGAGATACATATCCTAGTAGTTAATGGTAATATTATATTCTTAAAGTAAAAGTGACATTTTACTTTATATTTCATTTCACCCTTTTTACTTAAATTTTTAACATCACCATTAATTGACTCGGGATGCTTGAGAGTGGTTCTGACTTCATTGGATTTCATATGAAAAAAGTAGAATTTTAGATCCTATTCAATATCCAACATACTTAACAATTTTTAGGATTTCGGGATTGCAATGTTTCTATTACATTTTGTGATGTATAGGGGTATGGAACTAACATTTAATCAAGGTCACCAAGCCCTCTAAGTACCTCTATGTTGGTGGCACTAACTATTGAGCTCCTCCTACATGACCCTAGTAAAAATGTACACACCACTCATTTATTCATTACCCTTAGTAAAAACACACTTCACTCAAGGGAAATCATTCATTAGTATGTTTAGCTTTTTCTATCTTATTTTAATGCTCAAAGGGTGATTTTGATGAGGAGGATCTCAATATATGCAATTGTTTTAATATTATGTAGCTATTTTTTATAGCATGCTTTTTTGAGGCCATCTAGAGTGTGGCTATTGATCTATTTTGATTCAAGGATGGATTGCAATTGGTGATATTCGGGTTATGTGCAGCGTTGCTATATACATGAAGAATTTTGCATATTTATGTATAATAATTTGGATTCATATGGATGCACATGAATTATATGTTCTCTTCAAAATTTACATGTTTTATGTACTTTTTGGTTGACCAATCTTTTAGTCCAGTTTTGAGAACATTGTTGAGGATGATGTGACCATTTGCTATCAAACAAACAAGGGGAAATCCATTGTTTTCATTGCTATGATTCATCTCAAGAGATACATTTATTTTTGTTTTGATATGATTTTGTATCATTCTATTAGATCTTATGACTCGGGACAAATATCATATTTCAGTACTGATGTTTGATGTATCACTTGACATCTTATAGATCTTATATATCGATTTTATTTTCATATTTATGTAGCAATGTGTAAGTTTGATGTTGATGTTGTTTTAGAAGTTAAAAATTTGAGAAAATAATGATAATTTTTTGTATTTTTTGAAGTTTCCCGATAATTTCTGATATTTTTCCCGATATTGCCGATAATATAAATTTTGGGCCTCTGAAAAGAAATTGCCAATAACGATAAATGTAATATTAGTTGGTACATTCAAGAGTTTGTTTATTTAGATAGAGCATGAAATTATAATTAAAAGGAATTTGGCTATGAATAATGAGGGGGTTAGAGCTCATCCTAGGCTTTTGCTTATGTGTGTACTAAGTCTCAACTATCTTTTGTATTTTTCTTTTCTTTATTTGTGGTTTCATATGCTTTTATCCTTCTTTCAACGACATCAACCTCTTAGGGAAAATTTTTGGGCTTTGACTCAAGATGAGTATATATGGTGTCAATCTGTTAATTTTAGTTAACAATGGTATGTTCTATGCTTAGCACAATTACTTCAATGTTCCTTAAGCAACCCAATAGCAATTCCCAATTTTGATTTCCAATATCAATCACATTAACCATTAATCACATTGACAGTAAAAGTAGATAGAACATAAAACAATAAGCATATGACAAGCCAAGACAAGAGAACACTAGATTTGGTGGATGCCAGGGAAAAACCCCAAGATGGAGAAAACCCTTTGATCAATTTTTCTTATTATTATATCAAAATGTTTAGTAGAGAGAGAGAGTACAAATGTCAAATTGACTTGCCTAATTCAAAGTCAAAACAACCCTATTAATTTCTATAGTCAAACTTCAGCCCTAACCAGAAAGTCGACGCTGGTCAAAGCAACAATAGAATATCCTCATCTTCCCTAGTCAAACTCGACTTGATCAGGAGGTCAAAGTCAGTGCAAAACAGTGACAAAGTCAATAGTCAAACTCGGTCAAACTGCTGACTTGAAATCTGCGTTCAACTTGCAATTTGGTCTACAGTCAAAGTGCTCAGGAAGCCTCGGTCTCTGTGCCAAAAGCTACAGCCTGCTGAGACAAAATTATTCCCAAAAGATCGAATTCAAATGATGCCCAGAAGGTGCTAGTCAACGCTGGTCAAACTGCGGTCATCTCTATAATATCAGACTTGTAATTCAACTTCTGAGATTCGTCCTTCTTGATCACACGTATGAGAGAGAAGAATGCCCAAAGTAGTACAAACCAATGATAGAAGGAGAGAGAATGTGTGAGTGAGGAAGATGACAAATGAGGTGAAAGGTCACTTGTATTTATACAAGTCATTGAGGGTGAAGTGACACATCCATTGGGCCTTCTGAGCCTACATGATGATGTGGCCAACCTTGATATTTTGCACATGTGTGGGCATAAATTCAAAATCACACTTCTACTTGACCAAATGAGATGATCTTTATATCAATTTTGGTCCTCTCGAAAAGAGGAATTTAATGCAACCATCATCTCCATTAAATGAGTTTTCCTAAGGTGGAATTTGGCTCTAGTTGCCAATTTTAACACTCCCTCTCAACTAGGGAGAATTCCACCTGCCATTCCATCTATCATCATCATCAACCATCATGCCATCATGTGTTGATTTGCGGTAGCATTGTATGTGCTCCAACCACGAAAATTGTTGGAGAGGCTAAGGCACATGAGATTTCCAATACCCGGAAAGGGTTTTGGCAGATTCTAAACAGTTTGAGAGATATTAAAATAATTAATATTTTTAATGCAGTCCCTAAGTCTAAACTTAGGGAAAATAAAATATTCATGTGAATGTAACGAATAAAATATATATAAATAATGTAAAATAATATAAATGATAATAAGCGTAAATAATTATTAGTTAAGTAGTAATTAGGTTGAAGAGGCATGTCTAATAGGACATGACTCTTCATGAAGAGACACTTGCTTGGTATATAAGCAAGCCTCTTGTTCTCATTGTAAATCATTCTCATTATCATTCATATTTTTATTCATTTTATTTAATATAATATTTATATCCTCAATGGATAATTTCATATTCCAAGTTTTTTGGAGTAATTAATTTGTAGAAGGAACTTTGTTCGCTTCATTTGGTATTAGAGCAGTTCGGTCCTCTAGGTTGCTTGACCGGTGCACAAAGCTCGTTCTCCAATCTAGGTCCTTGGCTATCGAAATTCGTCAACCGTGTTGCCGTACAAGTGAAGCATTTTGCTAAGAATTTAGGAGTTTCTCCTTTTCTCTGTTTTTCTAGGCCTTTGGCCATTAAAATTAAAATTAAAAGAAAATTCACTAGTTGACCTTTGGCCATAAAAAAAATTTAACAAAAAAGAATATAATTAAATAAATTGAAAAAAAGAAGAAGAAAAAGTAAAAAAAATAAAAATAAAAGAACATAAAAAAATCAAATTATTTAAAAAAAAAATAAAATCACCTGGTAGAAGCCTATGGTTTTAGAAACAACCCATGGTAATTGCCCATGGTATTTTAAAAGTAAAAGAAAAGGGAGATAAAAAAATAAAATTCCATAAAATGTTAAAAGAAGTGAAGAAAAAGAAAAATTATGGAATCCCTGAGTAGGGAACAAAAACAATCAATCACAAGAGATATAGAACAATTAATTACAATAATTGAGGCACAAATTGAGGAGAGAAAGAGAACGGATTCCTTCTTCCATTCTCTACATCCATCATCACTTCCACAGAATGATGTTATCCAGTGTACCGAGAAAGTGCATCTAAAAGATCAGGAGAATGACAAAATAGCCAAAAGTCAACAAAAGAAGAAAGCGTTAGATCACGAACATAAAAATCTTGTGGAAATGCGTTACAAAGAAATAATGGAAAAGGACGAAGAAATTTCTCGTCGAGGACCACGTCGAAAAATTACTGGCGCAAGTGAAGAAGACTAAGGTCACAAAGAAAGAACTCAAGAAGCACTTATCAAAACAAGAAGATGAAACTTTGCATTTAAAGAACCTTGATAAAAATTAATTAGAACAAATCGAAGATCTAAAAGATGAAAATCTTAAAATTCAAAACATTGAAAATAAGGTTGATAAATAAGAAATCAAAGAACTTTTACCACTGAGAAACCATAATCAAAGTCTACTCACTCAAATTAAGAAGCTTAAGGATGATAAGAAAGCATTAAAAGATAAGTTGGAACAATTCACTCAAGAAGAAGCATCGAAATCTCTAGTTGTAGCAGTGCAAGTTGAAAATAAGGGAATGAACACCGATTCAGTGAAATATGACAACTCAAGAAGACAAGCCAGTTGAAGAAACGACACACTTAGATGTTGTAGTTCAGACAATGGACATCCCAAGTGAATGTTTCATAACCAATTCAACAACGTCTTCGCTAGTAGAAAATCTAAAAACTCCATATCGACATTTGAATCACGAGAGTAGGCCAATCAACCATGCTACATATTTGTACCATTCAGACCAGAAACAACAAATTGATGTTCCAGATAATAATGATGTAACCTCAATCCAGTGTTATGCTAACAAGTCGTTACAAATTTCTAGTGATCAGAATACTATACAGAAGATTAATCTGGGATGATTTGATCCCTTCTCAGTGCGACAATTTTGTTTGTCACTAAGAAGATCATATCAACTTGTATCCACAAGGATGACTATTCCAAGACAGAAAGACTTTCGAAGCTGAAAAAGAGATCAAGCCTTTTTCATTGACAAGCTTTGAGGCCAAAGCTTTTTGAGGAAGGAGGCAATGTAACAAATAAAATATATATAATATTGTAAAATAATATAAATGATAATAAGCATAAATAATTCTTAGTTAAGTAGTAATTAGGTTGAAGAGGCATGTCTAATAGGACATGACTCTTCATGAAGAGACACTTGTTTGGTATATAAGCAAGCCTCTTGTTTTCATTGTAAATCATTCTCATTATCATTCATATTTTTATTCATTTTATTTAATATAATATTTGTATCCTCAATGGATAATTTCATATTCCGAGTTTTTTGGAGTAATTAATCTATAGAAAGAATTTTGTTCGCTTCAGTGAATTAATATAAAACTGTGTTAGAATGGTCCAAAAGTCATGGATCAAGCCAAATCTAATCTTAGCCGTTGATTAGGGATTTAATCTCGACCGTTGATTTGTCAATGAGAAAAGTATAAGAGGAGGCTTGAGGGTCATTTGGAGAACACACCAAGAGATCAAGATTTTGACTTTCTGGGGCTGGGTTTGTTGAGAAAGTTAAGAGAGTGATCAGAGTTGCAGCTGAGGGGCAGTGAATGCAGAAGCAAAGAGACAGAGATAGCACCAGGAGGATCAACGCAGTAGCCGGAGAGAGGGACGCAGAACCCGCCAAGGGTTCACGCAGAGCTAGCTAGGGCTCATGCAGAAGCTTCCAGGAGCTGTGCAGTGCCTCATAGGGCCAGCATGAGTGACGCAGAGGGCCAGAGCATTGACGCAGTGCCTCTAGAGGTTGACATAGGCCAAGCTAGAGCGACACTGGGCCAAAAAGAGCTGACGCAATCCCTAGAGGCTAACGCTTGGGTTTCGTGAGGAAGATTGGAGCTGTGGTGCTTACTTGAGTGTTTATCCGGGGTTTCAGCCGGAATATTTGCTTTCGAGTAGAGAAGTACTACTGTCAAGATTTTTCTCTGTCGGGTGAGTTGGATTTTGGCACCTAGATTGTATTCCGAAATTGCTTAATAAATCAAACTCTCAAATAGCTGCACCGGTTTTCCCACATTGGGTTTTTCCGGGGACATTAGTCCAAAAACAATGGTGTCACTTGTGTGATTGTTTCTGTTTCCTTCAAATGATGATCTGTAATGTGTTGAGCATGTACTTGTATTTATTTCCAGTATTTACATGGTAAATAACTTGTTAATTAACATAACAAGTAGGTAGTAATAAATCAGTCAAGTACATGAAGGGTTTCTAACAATTAGACTTAGAAATTCCAACATGGTATCAGAGCGAGGTTGCAGATCACTGGAGAATTGAGGACATCAACTGAGAAGAGCAGTAACAGTAGAAAACAACTGTCTCGAGTGACAAAAGCTGTTCCTAGCGGAGTAGTAGCAAGGAAGGGGTGACGCAGTGTCTGTGTCATCAAGATTGAGCCAGGAAGAGGCCAACACAGAGACTGAGGGCAGAAAAGGCTCACGCAGAGACCGAGAGGGTTGACGTAGTTGGCTAGGGGAGCATTTTAGCTATTGCTTGATTGCGCAGAGCCTAGGACCTCTAACCTTCAGTTTGCTAGGGTTTAAAAGGCTGTGGATAAGTTGCAGTAGGGAGCTGGTGGGGTACTATAGTCAGAACATTATCTAATAGGGCAAGTCCAAGGAGGAGGGAGTTGCTACCGAGGATTTCTAGTTGAGAAATCTGGATCAGTGGTGTCGCTACGCTAACGATCGAACTGGGGGCATCTCGAGAGTGGCAGAAGGGTTTCTAGGAGGGAAATCAAGGCCCAAAGGGAGTCACACCAAGAACTTCTAGGAGGGAAGTAGAGAAGCAACGAGATGGCAATGAACGGGGTAAGAGACCAGGACAGACTGGACAGAGCCTCAAACTTCGTAGTTTGGAAGGCCAAAATCTTATCCGTTGTAGACAGTAATCGCATCAAGCACTTTGCCTTGAGGACGATAGAAATCCCAGTTGACCCAGCTGATAACGACAAGTACGAGGAGGCAATGGCGAGGGCCAAGAGCATCGTTCTTGACGGGGTCAAGGACCATGTAGTACCACATATCGCTGAAAAGGACACGAAAAATGAGATGTGGGAGGCCCTAAAGAAATTGTACCAACATACTTCTGTGTAGAGAAGGATGTTACTAGAAAATCAATTATGGTCATACTAGATGTAGAAGGGAGAATAGATTGACCCCTTCCTCCGTCGATTGAAGGAGATGCGGGATCAACTAACTTCCATAGGAGCCACGCCAGATCAAGAATTGATGGTGAGAACAACCTTGAACGCAGTCTCAGAAGACTTGGAGGTGTTTGTCTAGAGCATACTGGGCAGGGCAACCCTTCTTGATTGGGAGGAGATGTGGGCGTCTCTTTGCCAAGAAGAGATCAGAAGGCTGAGCAAGGTGGGAAGCAATGACAAGGGGATCAGAATCTAGGAGTAGGAGGTGGATGCTACCCTAGCATCTTGAGGGGAAGCAGGAGAAACAGAGGAAGGACCTCTCCAAGGTCAAATGCTTCCACTATGGGGAACTGGGTCATTATGCGACCCCGTGTCCAAGGAAGAAGAGCAAGGGAGAGGCCTTCGAGACCAAGGCTACACTAGCAAGGGCAGAGAAGGAAGTGGAGACAGACGATGACTGTGCCATGAGTGCACACACAACACTTGAGCGGAAGTGGGGAGACATCGAGCTGTAGTCAGACAGACTACAGGCGATGATTGGCAGGATCTTCGAGGTACCAAGCGTCTTGGATTAGACCTTGCTACGGGATCCCCGAAGAGGAGTAGCAATGATGGCGGATGTCTGTAGACACTGATGCGGATGGAGCAACAGAGGGAGCTACAATGCAGGATTCCCAGGATAGCGTGAGGCAGCAGTGCGAGAAGCACGGGAGTGTTGCACCAGTGCAAGATGGCACATAGAGGTGTACAACAGTGTGAGATGCATGGAATAGTTGCATCAACGCAGAGGTTAGAGAGGGAGCACTTGTCAGCAACAGAGGGAGCTTCAGCATCATGGGTGTCTCTAGCTTGACAGAGATGTCAGAGTTGGGAGATCAGTTACTTATGTCTCAGTAACTGAGTTGTAGTGCAGTAGTTAGTAGTGGCAGTGCTATGGTTAGCACGATGCAACATGATGAGAGGGGTTGCAGTGCAGATGCAACAATGGCAGTGGTAGGGCCATGGGTAGCAACACAGATGCAGATGGAGCTGCCGTATAGATGCAGTGGCAATGGCATGGCCATGGGTAACAGTACAGGATGCAGTAGTGCAAAGGATGTTGGGTAGCAGGCCTAGCATCAACATAGGGGCCGGTGTCAGATGATCGGGGTGATATTCAGTGAGGAGTATTGCTAGAGCACAGTCCTCGCTAAGAGGGAGTGTTGATTTGAGGTAGCATCGGATGTGCTCTAGCCACGAAAATTGGTGGAGGGTAAGGACATGAGATCTCCAATACCCAAAAAGGGTTTGTGCAAATTCTAAATGGTTTGGGAGATATTAGAATAATTAGTATTTTTAATGAAGTCCCTAAGTCTAAACTAAGGGAAAATAAAATATTATTTTGAATTAATATAAAACTGCATTAGAATGGTCCAAAAGTCATGGATCAAGTCAAATCTAATCTTAGCCGTTGATTAGGAACTTAATCTCGGTTGTTGATTTGTCAATGAGAAAAGTATAAGAGGAGGCTTGAGGGTCACTTGGAAAACACACCAAGAGATCAAGATTTCGACTTTTTGGGGCTGGGCTTGCTGAGAAAGTTGAGAGAGTGATCAAAGTTGCAACAGAGGGGAAGTGAATATAGAAGCAGAGAGACAGAGATATCACTGGGAGAATTAGTGCAGTAGCCCGAGAGAGGGATGCAGAACTAGCTAAGGGTTCACGTAGAGCTAGCCAAGGCTCACGCAGAAGCAGCTAGGAGCTGTGCAGTGCCTCAGAGGGCCAATGTGTGTGACGAAGAGGGCTAGAGGACTGACGCAGTGCCTCTAGAGGCTGATGTAGGCCAAGCCAGAGTGACGTTGGGCCAGGTAGAGCTGACATAGTCCCTAGAGGCTGACACTGGCGTTTTGTGGGGTAGATTGGAGCTATGGAGCTGCCAGAGTGTTTATCCAGGGTTTCAGTCGGCATACCTACTTTCAAGTAGAGAGGTACTACTGCTGAGATTTTTCTCTGTTGGGTGAGTCGGATTTGGCACCCAGATTGCGTTTTTAAATTGATTAATAAAACAAACCCTCAGATAGCTGCATCAGTTTTCCTTCATTGGGTTTTTCTGGGGACATTACTCCAAAAACAACGGTGTCACTTGTGTGCTTGTTTTTGTTTTCTTCAGTTGATGATTTGTAATGTGTTGAGCATGTACTTGTATTTCTTTCCAGCATTTACATGGTAAATAACTTGTTAATTAACAGAACAAGTAGGTAGGAATAAATCAGTAAAGTACATGAAGGGTTTCTAATAATTAGACTTAGAAATTCCAACATCCTGTTGTCATGTACCATCTTTGTCATCTCATCTCTGCTTTGTTTAACCATGATGTAATAATGAAGAAGAATTGATCGAGAGTGAGCACAAGACCTTACCACTCTCCACTGACAAAAGTCAATCTAGAGGTAGAACCTTAATTGATCCCAGATCAAGTTTTTGAACACCATGCATCCTAGACATAGGGAGTACGACAATACATGATGCATCCATAGGTAATGCTATGGTCACTATCCACATTTCCCAATTCATTGGCCAGATGAGAGATACTTCCCACGAGTCCTGGACTACATGGGTAGGATGTATGCTATGGCATCAACAGGAGAAAGTGAATCACTCATCCTGCTCATATATCATAGGAGAAGGTGAACCACTCATCCTATGCATATGTCAATCATAGGGGAAGGTGAACCACTCACCTTACACACATGTCTACCATCATGGGGTGTCACAGGGGAAGGTGAACCACTCACCCTACACACATGTCTACCAACATGGGTTGTCACAGGGGAAGGTGAACCACTCACCCTACACACATGTCTACCATCATGGGGTGTCACAGGGGAAAGTGAACCACCGACCTTGTACACAACACACCAAATGGGGAAGATGAACCACTCAGCCTATGGTCGCTCATAGCTCCAAGAAGTACCCTAAGCCCCTAGGAGCTCCTAGAGCTCAGTGTCCAACTCAAGCAGTACCCTCATAGGAGGGTCTTTCCACAACTTCAAGTCTCTCTCTAAAGGCTAATAATTTAACCTTCCATAAGGGCTTTGTAATGATGTCTGCGACCTACTTATCAGTCCTGATGTGTTGGAGCCTTATTGCTCTGAGCCATACCATATCCTGGATAAAGTGGTACCTGATATCAATGTGCTTGGAGCGGTCGTGGAATACGTGATTCTTTGAAAGACGAATCCCACTTTGGTTGTCGCAGTGAATCAGAGTGGTATCCAACACATGCTCAAATAGCTCACTAAAGAGCTTTCTCAACTAAACAACTTCACAACAGGCCATACTAGCTGCAATGTATTCGACCTCGACAATGCTTACAACAACTGATTTCTGTTTCCTGCTCATCTAAGAAATTGAAGTAGACCATGATGAGAAGCGACATCCAGGTGTGCTCTTACGATCCACCACAATGCCAACTTAGTGAGCATTAGTATATCCATGTAGCCTGAAATCCCCAATAGTGTATCTCAGTGTTGATTGTGCCACGAAGATATCTCAAGAGATTCTTGGCAACAATCCAATGTTTGTGATGAGGCTCGACAATAAATTGACTCAACATATTCACAACGAAGCATATGTCAGAACGAGAGTTTATCAAGAACATCAGGGCCCCCACAAATTGTCTGTATTCTGAAGGATTTTCCAATTCGGGCCCAACAACACTTCCACATAGCTTCTTGAAGTTGAGTTCCATCAGAGTAGACACATACTTGCAATCCACCATTCCATATTTCTTGAGAAACTTAACAATGTATTTTTCTTGAGAAACGAAAATATCACCTGGCTTTTGCTAGACCTCTAGGCCTAAGAAGTAGTGCATCAGATCTAGGTCCTTCATCTCGAACTCAAAAGCCAACTCGCTCTTGCATTGATAAATGAGAGGGTCTACACCTATCAGAAAGAGATCATCCACATAAAAGACCAAAATGAGAGGCATGTCCTTTTCAACCTTGAAGTACAGGTTAGGATCAATATCGCTCCTTGTAAATCCCAACTTCATAAGATAACTATCAATTCTCTCATACCAAGCCCTAGGGGCGTGCTTCAACCCATTAAGGGCTTTCTTCAACTTGCACACGTGTGTCGTTTCATCTTGTACTTCGAACCCCTTAGGGTTTTCTACGTAGACTTCCTCCTTAAGTGAGCCATGCAAGAAAGCAATGTTAACATCCATTTGGTGTAGGCTCCATCGTTGAGAGGCAACAAGAGAAATAATGGATTAGATAGTGGTATATCGGCAACTGGTGCAAATATCTCATCATAGACTACTCCTTCCTTTTGAGAGAAGCCTCGATCAACGAACCTGACCTTGTATTTTTCAACACTCCCATCAACTCCATGTTTCATTTTGTAAAGCCATTTAGAAGCACAAACTTGTCCTTGGGTCTAGGAACCACATCCCCGACATCATTTTTCATGGCTGATTCATACTCTTCATTCATCACATCCTGCCATACTAGGTGTTTCACGGCTTCTTCGAATGTACATGGCTCAAATTGAACAATAATACTCATAGCAGCTAAGTACCCTTGATACCTGTTCAACTTCTTACTCTCACAAAATGTCCCTCTTGGAGCAATATGTCTTTCAACATCTTCGATAGTATCTTTGAGCCACAAAGGTCTTTTCCTTGAGGTAGAGGGATCACCAGGAGGTGGATCAATGGGATCCATCAAGCCTTCAACATTGAACATCGAACATCAATTCATTTGTCAGAGATTCATCTTGCTTTCCTGGAACATCATCATTGTCCTTCCTTGGGATAGGGAGATCTCTAGCTTTTCCAAGGGCAGAATCTTCATCGAAAGTGACATCATGGCTGACTTCCACCTCTCTTTGTCCAACGACATAGATTCTATATGCCTTTGAATTTTCATTGTAGCCCACAAATATACCTTGCTTCCTAGATGCATCTAACTTGTTTCTTTTCTCTTTAAGCACATGAAAATACACAGGACAACCAAATATTCTAAAATGAGAAACATCAGGTTTCTTACTAGAGAAGACTTCTTGGCATGTTTTGAAATCCAATGCTTGATGCAGGCTCCTATTTTGAACATATACGACAATGTTGGCAACTTGTCCCCATAAGAACTTCAGTAGGCCTTGGTCATGAAGCATGGCACGTGTGGCTAATATGATTGTTTGATTCTTCCTTTCAACAACTCCATTTTTCTCAAGAGTGTATGGACTAGTGCTCTCCCTCTTAATACCAGCCTCTCTACTAAAGTCATTGGATTCATTTGATTCATATTCAGTTCCATTATCGGTCCTCAATATTTTGATCTTCTTTCCTGTTTGATTTTCAACCAAGGCTTTGAAAGAACGAAATCATTTGAACACTTTGGTCCTTCTTCAAGAAATAGATCTATGTTTTGCAAGAGAAGTCATTCACAAAAATTGCATAGTATAAGTATCCTCCTAATGATGTTACGGGAAACATACCAAATTGATCAGAATGGACAAAGTGAAGAACGCTGATAGTTTTACTTTCTGTTGAGGGGAATGGTCCCCTTGTAAGCTTTCCAGTTGCACATCCTTGACAAACTCTTTTGTGATTTATCTTGAACTTGGGCATAGCTGTGGGCATATTCCTTACCCCAGGTAAGGCTTTGTAATGAAGGTGAGCAAATTTCTCGTGCCATAATTCAGATTGAAGAGAATTTTCAAGAGTCATAGCTCCCAAAGGATTTCCTCCAACTTGATAGGGACCTTCAACCCTAAATTCAAGTGTAAATGCATCTTCAGTGTTTCTTTGCCAAATACGTACCTTTCCATCAGTGAATGCTACCTTGAAGCCTGTATCTTCCATTGCAGAAATAGATACTAGGTTCTTCTTCAAATCAGGTACATACAATACTTCTTGTAGATGAAGTGTTTGACCTTGATTTATTGAAGAGTGACAATCCCTATCCCTTTCACAGGGTAGGTGACACTGTTTCCAAGTATGATTTTGAAATTAGTCTTTTTTTCAATCAAATTTAAGAGGTGTGGTGCAAGTAAATTCTTAGTGCGGACACAAACAATTCCTCTTCCTCGAGGGAGCGGGTCTAGACACAAACAAACAATCTATGGAAAATCTCCTTAAGCTAGAATCAATTAAGAGGGCCTACCTCTTAGAGTGCTATTCCGCTTGGTGATGATCTTACTTCCTCACTCCAGCTATCCTCCGTTTCGTCCCTTCGAATACCTGAAACAAGCAAACAACAACAACAACAAACGTGATAACATACAATATTGTACTCAACCTACTTAATAGGTCAAGGAACATTAAGCCATAAAGATGTAAAATAACACTTCATGTAGGAAATCAATCAGTAGTTGTATTCATATAAATCAGAAAGAGATTACAACCAATGCCTTGGTGTTGCTGGTCCCCTTCAACGTATCCAGGTTCCCACACTTCTGTTAGCACTTCATGGATAGGCCCAACAATGGAAGTTTTAAGGCCTCTTCCCCTTAGTCTCAAACCAAATCAATACACACTATTCTCCCTCAAACATACACTAGAAAGCTACAAGCTATAGATGACTTGCTGATCATTCAAGCTCACTCCAAAACTAGTTTAGCTTGGGAAAAGAGAGGTTTTGTATAGCTTGGATGGATGGGAGATGGTTCCTCTCATCATGGGAGAAGGTCTTTTCTCTTGAGTTTGTTCCATCCTAATAGGGGAAAGGAGCCCAAACTGACTTCCTCGGCTCCATCCAACCCAACCAACTACTAGACTTACGCTACGAAGCTTTTAGAGCTGGAATCCTCGACTCCATATCTAAAAAACTTGCCAAAAGAGGATCGACATGACTGGAAAAGGGCTTAGTTGCTCCATACGACACTAGGGCTAGTTTTAATATCTGCAAATCGGCATGAGGAGGAAACTGGTCAGTTGCGTCGGTCTTGTAAACTGGGATAAAAGGAAGATTCTTGGGAAATGATGCAAAGGGGAATTATTATGCTCATGAAGAGAGACATATTGGGAGTTTCTTCATGATGGGAAAGCATGTTGGGTTCACTTTAGAGGTGTTAAAATTGGCAACTAGGGCCAAACTCCATGTGGGTCATCTTATTTATGGCAACTGATATTTTTTCCTTGGTTCCTCTTGTTGAGAGGTGTAGGATTGTTCTAACGATCATCCAATTCCGACATGTATTTATGAAGATATGAATTTATTTGTATTTACTTGATAAATTGTCAAGGTCGGCCAGCAGCTAAATGTGTGGCACACATGCCCAACATAGCATATAAATACAAGTGAGGTTGAGTCATTATTCATCATCTCATCTCACTCATTCTTCTTTTTCCTTATACACAAGGAAGAGAAGCTGACACGTGGGAAGGAGGAGGATGCAGAAATATGCAGTTTGGAGGACATAGAAGCTACTAGTCATCTCTTTGAACAACGGTTACCAGCGTGGGCAATTCAGGGTTGCAGTTTTGGTGTGGCTGCCTCTCCTAGGCAGGCCGCAAATTTTGGCACAAAAATCGAGGCATTTTGACCTCAGGTTTGACTGCCTTAGTTTAGGGCAGCAGGTTGATTACAGTTGACTGCTAGTTGACTGCAATTTTGGGGTTGTTTGGGGGCTGCTTCTTCTTGCTGTTGAAGGACTAGATGATTGGGAAATTGACCAAACATATTGAAGGTCAATTTCACATTGTTTGACCAGATTTGACTTTGTTGGTTAGGGTTTACTGCCGCTGCCATAAAGTTACAAATTTATGAATTTGTACTATTTCTCTCTGTTGAACTATTGAAGATTAAAAAAGAATTGATCAAAGGGTTTCCCCGCATTGGGGTTTGTCCCTGGCTAGCCACCACATCGTGTGTCTCGTGTCTTGGCTTGTTTTTTGTTGATCTATTAATGTTTTATTTGCACTTTACTTTACGTTTATGTGATTGCTAAACAATGGCTAATAATAAGAGTTGAAGTAAACTGCTCTAAGCATAGAACGTACCATAAATTAACATGGTATCAGAGCTGAGGTGAAGACAAAGCCCAAGCAAGAGCAATCACTGAAGGTTGTTGAAGCAATGCCAAAGACTTCATGGGGTCCTCATCACACTTCCCTGCCGAAGAGAAGCTCCGTGAGAAGTCTGACTATCATGGATGGAAGATGTCTTTCAATCTAACATTAGAAGAGCACGAAGTGTTGGACCATGTGAGAGGCAGAATTGTTGAGCCTCCATCAAGTGCATCTGCTGCTGCTAGGAACAAGTGGACCAGGGGAGAAGTCAAAGTAAAGAAGATCATCCGGGACTCTATCGACAAGTGCTTGGTGGCCTATGTTACTGAGCTAACCACCTCCAAGGAAACCTACGATAGACTGGTAAGTTTATTTAAAGTTAATGATGCAAATCATGTTTTGTTCCTTAAGAATAAGCTGAAGGAAATTAAGAAGGGCAAAGATGAGAGTATGCAAGCATACTTCTTAAGAATCACTGAGATCAAGAATGATCTCCTATCAATTGGGGAAGTCATTCCTGACAGGGAATTGACCATGACAACTCTTGGAGGGCTCCCATCTGAATGGTATATATTCAGAACCACTCTTCTCAACAATAATGTAATCCCTAGATTTGAGGAATTGATGGCAAGATGCATTCAAAAAGAGATAAGGATGGAAGAGCAGGAAATGCCTGCACTTGGAGGCAATCCCTTTTTCTCCTCTCATGCTAAAAGGAGAAACAATTCCGGGGCTAGATCTAAGGGAAAGGCCAGACCAAAAGGTGGAAGGAAAGTTAGATGCTACATTTGCAACAAAATTGGCCACTATGCGAGGGAGTGCCCTGATAGAAAGGACACATTTCATGATGATGATCAAAATCACTCCCGAGGCAATTCCAGCAATAGTCAAAGGAAGGGCAGGTTCAATGACAAAGGAAAAAGGAATGACGGAAGTTAGGGAAATGGTCAACCCTCCAAGAAGGAAAGGAACTCCAGGTATGAATCTAACATTGCTAACAATAAGCAAGATGAATATTATCTACCAGCAGCCCTCTCTACTACTGCTCCCCCAGACTTGTTGGGAAATTGGCTTATTGATAGTGGTGCCTCAAGGCAGTTCACTAGTTACAAAGAAGCTCTCTCTAATTTGATAGAGAAGGAGACCAACATGGAAATTGTTCTTGGAGACAACTCCAAATATCTGTGAAAGGCGTAGGGGATGTCACTCTTCAATTGAATCATGGTAATACAATTCATTTGCAAGAAGTCCTATATGTACCTGATCTAAAAAAGAACTTGGTGGCCATTTCGTTAACAGAAGACAAAGGCTACAAGGTGGCCTTCATCAATGGCAAGGCACGTGTATGGAAAAAGAATTTAAAAGATGCTTTCACTCTTGGGTTTCGAGTTGATTCATTATATCAGGTCGGAGGAAGTCCGTTGGGTGTCATGTCTTGTGATACATCTCTTCAGTCCGAACTATGGCATTAGAGGTTTGCTCACCTTCATTATAAATCTCTACCTGATGTGAGACAAATGGTGACAGGGATGCTCGAGTTCAAAGTAGAGCAAGAAGGTGTATGTCTGGGATGTGTCGAAGGAAAGCTCAAAAGGGGACTGTTCCCCTCAAGCCATAACAAGTCCTCCAATATATTGCGGTTGGTTCACTCAGGCATATCTGGTATGATGCTTGTGAATTCTTTGGGAGGGTATTTGTATTACCTCACTTTTACAGATGATTTTTCTCGCAAGACTTGGATATACTTATTGAAAAAGGAGGAGGAAGTGTTCTCCTGGTTTCGTCACTTCAAAGCCTTGATCGAGAATCAAACTTAAAAGAAGATCAAAATCTTAAGGACTGATAATGGGACTGAGTGTGAATCCAATGAGTTCCATGACTTTTGCAAAGAGGCTGGCATTAAGAGGCAGACTACAACACCATATACTCCTGAGCAGAATGGTGTGGTAGAAAGGAAGAATCGTATGATTGTGGAAGCTGTTTGTGCTATGCTCCATGATCAAAAGCTTCTGAAGTTTCCATTCACTGAAGCTGCGAATACCGTCGTATTGCAAAACCGATGCCCTCATCAAGCGTTGGGTTCCAAGACTCCCGAAGAAATGTTCATTGGTAAGAAACCTGACGTATCTCATTTTAGAATTTTTGGAAGTCCTATATATTTTGATGTGTCGAAAGAGAAAATGAATAAATTGGGTGCATCTGGAAAAAAAAGGAATCTTTGTGGGCTATAGCGAAAATAATAAGGGCTATAAAATCTATGTCGCTGGTCAAAGGGATGTCGAGATTAGCTATGATGTCACCTTTGACGAAGATATGGCTCTTAGCAAAGTTGACAATCTTCCTATACTGAGGAAATCTAGAGAAGCTGTCACTAGGAAACCAGAGGAAAAGAAAGATGAGATGATGCCTGATGTAGAAGAACCCATGGATCCGATTGATCCCCCTTCGCATGAACCTTCGTCTTCTAGGAAGAGGCCTTCATGGCTCAGGGGGACACTTGATGATGCCGAAGAACACATTGCACCTAGAGGGACTTTCCTTGAAAGTAAGAAGCCGACCAGGTATCAGGGATACTTGAACATCATGAGCATGATCATTCAAAATGAGCCTTCATTGTTTGCAGATGCTATCAAGCATCACATATGGAAGGATGCTATGACTAAGGAATATGAGTCCATCATGAAGAATGATTTTTGGGATGTGGTCCCTAGACCCCAGGACAAAGCAATTGCCACTTCGAAATGGCTTTACATGATAAATCATGGAGCTGGTGGAAGTGCTGAGAAGTATAAGGCTCGTTTTGTTGCTCGTGGCTTCTCTAAGAAGGAAGGTATAGACTATGACGAGATATTTGCAGTTGTTGCCCGATATACCACCATCCTCTCGATCATAGCCTTTACTGCTTCGCAGGGATGGAACCTACATTAGATGGATGTCAAGACTGTGTTCTTGCATGGTTCGATCATAGAGGAAGTCTATGTGGAACAACCCTATTAGCACCTAAATCCGCCTCAGGCTGAAGGAAGACAAAATTCAGGGTAACCACAAACCACGCTCAGTCTGGTAGCTAGCCCTACCAGAACAGGAGAGGGCTCTCTCTGGGTCACACTCAGTGAATAGATGAACGAAAAGGACTGAGATGACTTTCAAACGAACTATTTATCTTAGGCTAGTAAGTGGAAATGAAAATAATGAGTGATTTCGTGAATGACTGCGTTTCTGGGATGTTATGGGACCACTGGACTTCAATGAACAGAGAACTTAACATGAAGGAACAGATTATTTCGTGAGGCAAGGTAGGCTGAAAGCATAGCAATTTAATTTTAAAATATGGCGGAATGGAAAGATTGATTAAGAAGGTGAAAAGGGCATGGGCGACATGAATCCTTTTCAACAGAAGAATGGACACTGTACATGAAATTTTCCCACAAGTAGAGCAATAAAATTGAATTCTACCTGATCTCACTTGAAAAATCTCACCAGAAATGAATACGAAATGAAACATAACAAGATACATATGAAACATAAGAGGCACATTTGCTACACTCACAACGACATGAATCTCATGAATCAGAGCTGCTGCCTTTCATTAATTCTCTATAAAAATATACAATGCAGAAACAAAGTTTCTTTCCCACAGTCTCCCAGAAGTTACAAGCCAACCAACCAACTTGCTTTGCAAATGGTTTGCATACAATATATAGAATGTGCTATGAAGAGATAGAACGACCAAGGGTCACCAAATGAAGGTGGAGAGCCAACCATCAGCTATAGGTGTAGCACCACAAACATGACATTTGGCTGGGGTGACCCTTTGCATTCCTTTGCCACTTGGATAGATGCCCATCTGGAGAGAAAACTCTTCAAATGCCGCCTTTGGTGCCAAAAAACCGAAGTGTAGATGACCGGGCCCACTTGGAGAAGTCGCGACCCGAAATTTCGTGAAACGAGAGCAAATTGGCAGTTTTTTCCTCTGTGCGCCGCGCCAAATTCTCTGTGCGTCGCGCCACTTTGTAGCCCATTTTGGGGCACTTGCCGGTGTCCAAAATGTGCCCAAGTGGGCTTGTTGGAAAGCATGTCCTGTCTACTTTCTAACCCCACTGTAATTTTTGAATTTGGTGCTCATTTGCCCCTCCAAATATTCATTCTCCCAAGACTGCTTTGTGTGTGTCAAAAAGTGGCAGAGAGGCCATTTTTGGGTGTTTTTTGACCTTTAGGAGACTCAGATCTTGTCAAAATTTCTTGCCCGGACACCAGTAGTCGTGATTTTTCATGCTGAATCCAAAAATGCAAGCCATTCCTCATTTGGAGCTCTAGAATTTTAGGGTCGCGCCAGTGGCGCGGTGCACAGGGAGAAAATCCCTGTTTTTAGCCCAAAAAATTTCCACGTGACCAAAAATTCCCCAAATTTCATGAAATTTGGGCTGGAGGTTCTCTATGGGGTGCCATGCTGAGCCAAGGAAGCCTCAGCCAAGATTCTAAGCCTATATTGCTCTTTTGCCTCTTTTGCCCTCTTACTTGTTTTCCTCAATTTTGCTTTTAAACTCTTTATTCGGGCCTTGGCGCTCATGTTTCGTGCCCTATAATGAAATGCCATGTGTCTCAATAGAGAAAGGTCTTTGTCGGCCTTGTCTAGCTACCTCTCCAAATGCATGTTGACCCTCTCAAAGTTGGCCTCCCTATCTTCATTGATTCTTCTGTGGGCCTGTTCTCCTGAAGCTATGTCACTGTGGGTCTCCTCATATTCTGATGAAACCTTGGATGCCATGACTGCTGTTTTAAAAATTGAATTTGGGCTGCCCTTTGATTTAAATGAAGCTAGAAGTTGCTTTGACAATCTGCCACCAAGGGACAATTTAATAGGGAGCATTAGGATGGGGATAATATAATGGGAATAGGGGTTTATAGGAGAATTTTGTTTAGGGATATACAGGGGCTTTTTGGGGTATTTTGATAGGGTAGGGTTTGGGTTTTTAGCAAGGTAGGGTTTTAGGGTTTGTAAGGTAGGGTTTGTGTTTATTGAGTAATAGGAGGAGGGGAAAGGGAGTATGATCTTGGTAGTGTTAGGGTAATGATTATGGGGACAATGGCATAGGGAAATAAGGAGCAGGGGTAGGGTAGGAAAAACACCTTGGCAGCAATATCACTGTAGCACAAACCCTAACGTCATGGTTTTCTTGGTGTCCTTTTGTGGTTGCTTTAAGAGTTTTGTTTCATTTCAATCATGGGCACAAAAACCACCATATCTTTATCTAATTTGATGAACTAGTAATGTTATAGAGCCTACCTTGCAATTTGATGGGCTTCACAAGAAATTTGAGGCAATTTGGCACAATTTCAGGCCTTTTTTTCCTGTGTGCTGCGTTCCTTTCCTGTATGCGTCGTGCCACTTTGAGGCCAGTTTTGAGGGCCTTCCCGGAGTCCAAATTGAGCGCAGGATAGCTCGTTGGAAAGGCCTTTGAGTCTACTTTCAAACCCAACTGGAATTTTTTAATTTGGAGTTCATTTGCCCTGTCAAAAGTCAAATCTCCCAAGACTGGTCAAAATGTGCCCAGTGAGGCTGCCTCAGGGCAGAGTGCTGTTGCAGTCAAATTTTGAATGCCTTCCTCAACTCCAAATTGAGCTCATGGTAGCTCATTGGAAAGCTCTTTGTGTCTAGTTATCATTTGACTCATCAAGAAAGTCATTTGGCCAACTGAGCTAGGAGAAAATTTGATTTTCCCAAGGTCACTTCAGAGGTGCATCAATTCTCCCGAGGCAACTATATAATTAATATTTCTCCAAAACCATGACACCTGTGTAAAAAGTGAAGGAGATTTTTCTTCCTTTGCATGTTGTGGAAAAAAACTCTCTCAGTTTTCCCAAATTTATCTTTTATTGCTCATAAACATCATTTGAGTGAAAGCTATCCCGATGTGTGGAACAAGGGATCTGTCGAAATGAAGCGAAGTGATGGGGATAGGGAGCTTCTAAATTCTTGAGGCAATTTTGGGAAGTAGGGAGGGATGTTAGGAAGTAGGGGGAAGTGAAATCTCAAAAATTGAGTGAGGGGAAGGGGTCCAAAAAGGCAAAACATAGGCCCAACCTAGAAAATTGCCAGGTTGTAACTTGTAGCAAAGAAACTAGGGTTTGTGCGAAAATGAGAAATTTGGGGGATCTCAGTGATGGGAAGTGTTTGATAAGGTACTTTAAGGATAGGGGAAGGTGTATGAACATCCGGATACAAGTTTTGCCGATGATTTGACCGTCCAAGAGAAATTGCCTTCAAAACCCTAGCAGAGGGAAATGACCTTACCTAAGCGCAACTGAAGCATGAACAAGGTGTAAAATGACCCAGTGGAACTTGACATGATAATGACAACCCTTTGAATGATGGTACACTCAGCTGAATGGTGACATGGAACGACATTTGGACAACTTTGACAAGAGTAAAATCAAACCCTAGAACTAATGCCTAGTGACCAAATTTTGCTTGAAGACTCACTAAAATGACAAAATTTGACCTTGACACCTTAAAATCACTTTGTAAGAGCATGTTTGATCACTGGAGGAAGGCTGAAGAGACCGATACTAACAAACCCGAAGGATTTGAGATTCATGATTGGGAATCTCATGTGTGCAGGTTGAAGAAAACCCTCTATGGGCTGAAGGAAGCACCCCAAGCATGGTATGAGAGGATCGATAGCTACTTGATGAAGATGGGATTCATTAGGAGTGAAGTCGACCCTAACCTTTACTTTAAGGTTGAAGATGACAAACCTGTAATATTGGTGTTGTATGTTGACGACCTATTTTTGATAGGTGCAGACCCTCTCATTCACAAATGTATGAGGGAGTTGGCTTCTGAGTTTGAGATGAAGGACCTAGTACTGATTCACTATTTCCTACGGCTAGAAGTTTGGCTGAAGCCAGGGGAGATTTTCCTATCTCGAGGGAAATATGTGGTGAAGATACTGGAAAGATTTGGTATGGTGGACTGCAAGCCCGTTACTACCTCGATGGAGCTTGACTTCAAAATGTTAAGCGGTAGTGTTGTCAGACCTGTTTTACAAAATGCTACCGAGTATCGTCAACTCATCGGAGCATTGATGTTCGTGGTGAACTCCCATTTGAATATATGTTTTGCCTTCAACACATTGAGTCAACATATGGTTGAGCCTCACCACACACATTGGATTGGTGCCAAGAATCTGTTGAGATACCTTCATGGCACAATCACTCATGGGTTGAGATACACTGCTGGAGATGTGAGATTACATGGATATACCAATGCTGATTGGGCAGGCAGTGTGGTGGACCAAAAGAGCACTTCCGAGTGCTATTTCTCTTTGGGATCTGCCTCGATATCCCAGATGAGCAAGAGGTAGAAGTTGGTGGGTTTGAGTGCTGCTGAGGCAGAGTACATTGCTGTGAGTATGGCCTCTTGTGAGGTGGTCTGGTTGCGGAAGCTCTTCAGTGAGTTGTTTGGATTTACATTGGATACTACCGTGATCCTGTGTGACAACCAGAGCGAGATTCATTTATGAGGGAATCTTGTGTTTCATGATTGCTCCAAGCATATCAATATCAGGCACCACTATATCTGGGATATGGTGCAGTGGGCAGCAATAAGGCTCCAACATATCGGTACAGATAAGTAAGTCGCCGACATTTTGACAAAGCCCCTGGGAAAGGTCGAATTCTTGACTTTTTGAGAACGACTTGGTGTCGTTGAGAGACCCTCTTATGAGGGTTGTGTATGATGCATACATTGAGCTCTCAAAGCTTAGGGGGCTTGGGGTACTTCTTGGACCGACATGCAACCACAGAGCGACTCACCCTCCCCTAGTGGTGCGCTATGTACAGCGTGAAAGGTTCAACCTTCCCCTGTGATACCCCATGGCAACTTTGGGACAGGATGATTTGTTCTCCTGTCGAGGCATCCTACCCATGCAGTCTGGGACTCATGGGAAGTACCTCTCATCTGATCAATGAGTAGGGAAATGGGGTTAGGGACCATTAGTAGTACTATCGATGGACGCATTGTTGTATCTACTGTACTCCCTATGCTAGGATGACCTCAATTGATCTGTGATCAATGATACTGATTTGGGATCAACGGGAGTGGTATGACACACTCTCTGACGGGTCAGTGGAGGATGGTATGATACATCCTCGATCATTTCTTCTTTTTCATAGTTCAGCGGAGCAGAGCTGAGCAGTGTAGGGTAGTGCATTTGATGGTTGAGATAGTACCAACAGTTAGACGAATTAACAGATGGAGTTCTCGCTAGTAGAGAGGGAGTGTTAGAATTGGCAACTAGGGCCAAACTCCATGTGGATCATCTTATTTATGGCAATTGATATTTTTCCTTGATTCCTCTCATCGAGAGGTGTATGATTGATCTAACGATCATTCGATTTCGACATGTATTTATGGAGATATGAATTTATTTGTATTTACTTGACATATTGTCAATGTCGGCTAGTAGCTAAATCTGTGGCACACATGCTCAGCATATCATATAAATAGAAGTGAAGTTGAGTCATTAATCATCATCTCATCTTACTGATTCTTCTTTTTCCTTATACACAAGGAAGAGAAGCTCACACGTGGGAAGAAGGAGGACACTGAAAGGCAAAGGAGGAGGACGCATAATGACGCATTTTGGAGGATGCATAAAGACGCAATTTGGAGGATGCAAAAGCTGCAGGTCATCTCTTTGGCCAACGTTGACCAACGTGGTTAATTCAAGGCTGTGGTTTTGGTGTGGTTGCCTCTTGTAGGCAGGCCGCAAATTCTGGCACAAAACCAAGGCATTCTGACCTCTGGTTTGACCAAGGTTGACTGCCCTAGTTTAGGGCAGCGGGCTGATTACATTTGGCTGCTGTTTGACTGTGTTTTTGGGGCTTTTTGAGGGCTGCTTCTTCTTGTTATTGAAGGACTAGATGACCAGGAAATTGACCAAACATATGAAAGGTCAATTTCACCTTGTTTGACCATATTTGACTTTGCTGGTTAGGGTTTACTGCTGCTATCATAAAATTACAGATTTATGAGTTTGTTCTATTTCTTTCTACTGAACTATTGAATATTAAAGAAGAATTGATCAAAGGGTTTCCTTGCATTGGGGTTTGTCCCTCGCTAGTCGCCACATTTGGTGTCTCTTGTCTTGGCTTGTTTTTTGTCGATCTATTAATGTTCTATCTGCACTTTACTTTATGTTTATGTGAATGCTAAACAATGGCTAATAAGAAGAATTGAAGTAAACTGCTCTAAGCATACAACATACCATAAGTTAAGAAGAGGTCCTCCAGGATCATGGACGGGGAGGATAGGGACAATGACAAAGTGCTATGTAACAGATGCCCCCTAAAGCGTGAAGGCCGAACTAGAGTGGGGTGAAATGCTTTACAAGTGGAAGGGGGAACTAGGGTCCGTCATTGGAAAACCTGCAAGCAAGCATAGATACATATACATCATTGAAAACTCTGAATAATGATACATGAATCGTAGTATGGATGCAACCATCGAGATAATGATCATGTAAATCGATCCAAGGTATGGTCGTAGCCATCCAATAATGAGAAGGATCACATATAATGACTCATGGTATGGTTGCAACCATCCATCTAAAAGAGACATGTATATTAATCATGGTCATGTGACATCGCCTCGTAACTAGGACTTGTGTGATCTTAGCCCACGGTCTTGCGCTCCAAACGACCTGATCAAAGTACAAACCTTGAGATGTGAATGAATGTGTTGAAGTCGAACATGCTAGGAAGTCGCTTGATTACTAGTCAATGATTTGAACTGTTAACAAGTGCGAGAGAAACCACCAATAATGACAATCTCTGTCAAGAAACTGGCAGTGCAATTCACAGAATGTGAATAAAGGTATTGATGTCGAACACTTGTGAAATCACCCAATCGAAAGCCAATGATGTGAGCTTGTCGTCGAGTGTGAAGAACTTGCCATTAGGGCATGCAAGCTCTAAGGTACTGCAAGGGAGTCTCTTTGTCAACTTCTTTGATAATGCGCTAAAGTCGATAGGAAGTGACCGTGTTGAAGGAGGGCCATGATGTATCCCACATCAACGACACAAGACAAACGGATGGAAATGATTTCAGATGATACTGAGAATCAGGAGTAAGCGTAACTATAGAACGACTAACTCTTGAACATATCGGTGACAACTCCGAAATTTGGCAGCTTTTGGATCCATAGGATCGGTGGTCATGATGACATGGCAGAGATCAAATGGAAGGCAAAAATGAACGACCCAACCTAGGAAGGTCAATGATGAAAAGGAGGATATTCCAACTCGACATGAAGTAGAAAGTGTCATGTTCAAGAGTGAGCTGTTGACACGACTGATAGGATTGCCAATTTCCCCCCACCATTTCTGGTAGGTACCCCAAATAGTTTTGATCACAAGCTTGAAGGGGATAGCTTGTGCTTGCACTGTAAGTTCATCCTTCGGACGAATCCGACCTAGTAAGTTTAATGAGACCTGGGAAGGAGAAGCTCACGTTTGTCATGGCGACGAATCCAATGTCGTTTAACGTTTTAACAAGTTTGACAAAGGTGTAACTTGATATCTTTTTCATGTTTAGAGAGTTTGAAAAAGACACAGGAAAGAAAACTCCACATGGTCCTTTTTCATACATTTGTGTCTCTCGAGCCCGAACAGGTAGAAAACAATACTTGAGAGAATTGCTTGACCATTTCAGTCAAGGAGTAGCTCTTTCGTAAAGTCCATCCCAGCCCGAAAATGGGGTAAACTTATATTGGGTGAACGACGTTTTGCATCCTTTAACGAGTTCAAAACGACAAGAGCTCAATAATCTTTTCATGTTTAAAGAGTTGGAAAAGAGCTTGAATGCAGACCCCTCATTTTATTCTCTTTTACGAGTCAAAAAGTGAAAAATACTCAACGATCTTTTCATTTGAGTTTTACGAGTTGAGAAAAGAGCTGAAACATGACTCGAGTACCATCATCGACAATCCGTCACTTGTCGCTGCACAAAAAGGTAAATGCATTTGTAGAAATTTCTGTTTTCCTGCCCCGGTTTTCAGTTTCTCCTTATTTCTTCCATATAGTTAAATGCCCTTTCCCATAACCCTACATTAAAACTGATATATATATATTATAATATATATATATATATTTTTTTTTTTTTTTTTTTGTATTTCTGAAAACACAAACTGGAATTTTTACAGAATGCTGGAAATTGCAGGAATAAAATCAGCAGTAACAAACAACCATTAA
>APFE030148539.1:35328-77605 GCA_000404065.3 Pinus taeda
GTGGGAGGGGGCACTCTCCCACAACACTGGCCAAGACCTTAAGCTCCATTTTCATACTTATTTCACTTGGTTTTATCCATTTTCTAGATTTCATGAGGAGGTTTTAGCAAAAAAATTTCGGCCTCGGTCGACACAATTTTCTGGCATGAAATCGCATCGGTTGGGGTTGCTAAGACTGTCAACCGCGCCGTCAGTGCTACTGTTTTTAAAATAGTTGCGCCGATGTCGTGAACAAAGAATTTTCATGTTTTTGCTCAATTTGACTCTTTGAATCCAAATTTCTCTAGCCAAAGATGATTATTGACTTGATTATATGGTTTTTGCACGAAACAATCTTGAAAAATGGTGCATTGGAAGGAAGATTCTTGGGAAATGATGCAAAGGGGAATTATTTTGCTCATGAAGAGGGACATACTGGGAGTTTCTTCATGATAGTAAAGCACGTCGGGTTCACTGTAAAGGTCCTCCAGGATCATGGACAAGAGTACAGGCATAGTGACAAAATGTCGTGTAATAAGAGGGCCATTGTACTTGGTGAAGTGCCTTGAAGCTGCACTATCAATCAACCAATGATCTGAAGTGTCCAAAGGAGAGGCAGTAGTGAAGGCTTTGGGCACGCGATTTTATTGTTTTGGTGGATCAAAGGAGAATTTCTAAATTAGAGCTAGATCTAGGCCATTGAGGGTAAGATCTAGCCTCTAAATTTTGCAGGTCCAACGATTGAAGAAGTTGCAATAAAATTGAAGATCTTAAGTAAAAATAAATTTTCAACTTTCAAGTGAGGGTTTCAAATTTTAGGGCCTCCTAGGCCCAACGTGCTCCTCTCTCCTTTTCAGCCCTCCAAGGCTAGCTACAGGCCTCTAAGAGCCTCAACCCACCCTAGTGGCGTTTCCGTGGGTGTTTTTAGGGCCCTATAGGCTTGTTCATAAGGCCTAGCCCTCTCAGGTTGTCCTCCTTTTCTTGGCCGTGGGGCCTAAAGGCCTCGACCTCCCTCGTTATCCCTCCGCTCGGCCTTCCCTCCTCCTTTGTCCTACTTTTCTCCCCTTATCCCTCCTCCACCTCCTTCCCTCTCCTTCTCACCTTGTCGTAGGCTTTAGGCCTCTTGGCCTGCCCTTTTCCTCAAGCCGTAGGCTTTAAGGGCATTAAAGCCCTAGGCTATAGCCCTCTAGCACCTTTCAACCCTCTCCCCAAGCTAGACGACAACCTTCTAAGGCGTGTTGTCGCCCTAGTTGTCCCCTCCTCCTCTGCTGTGGGGTTGTCCTAGGCCCCTAGGCGTTAGCCACATAGCTACAAGGCCTTCCTGCATTGTCTCTTGTCCTTCTCTTAACCCTCATTTTCCCTCATCCATCTCCTGGTTGGTCATTTGATTTTTGGACTGAATATTGGTGGGTTTTGCAGGGATACCTTGGCTCAAGTTTTGTGTTTTTCAAGTACCAAGTCATTGGAATTTTTTTTGGCAAACTGGGCAAATAATCTTCAAGGCTTTGGGCCTAGGGTTTAATCTCTAAACGCTTATTATTTCACTCTTTTACTATGGTTTCCATATCTATCTCATAACAGTGACATAACATTCAAAGGAGTGCCCTAAAATCAACTCATAATATGCCTAGCACACTAAGGAGTTAATTGCTTGAGTTGGACATTCATCATTAGGCTTGTTTCATGTTATATTGTTGACTGTGATGAGAGTAATCAACTCTGATATATCACAGATAAATATGATTAAGAGGCATAAAATTGATTGGTAGGATATCTAGCAGATTGCCACATCATCTAAGCAACTTGTGCATTAACTGTTTGGCACAAATCTTCAAGTTTTCATGACTGATATCTAAGGATAATAAGTTTGATCAGATCTGGTATCATACTGAAAAATACATTATAAAAAAGTTGGTTAACCTATATTTTCATTTGGCAGGTCATTTTGTGTCTCATTGCTCATATTTGGTTCATACATGCTCATCATTTTTGGATCTAGAGTGTTTTTACTTGCTGCTGATCTAAAGGCCTAATAATTGCTCATTTGAATGTGATTGGAACATAGATGACTTAAGAAATTTCCTTGTTCATACTCCATTTATAATAATTGTTTATGTGCTATTAGGTTGCTAGCATTGATATTTGGAATCTAACATTGTGTGTTTTGTGAGTTTGATAAGTATAAGAGTTCACATCTTTACAAGCTCACTCTCTCTAACGCTCATTGATCTAAATAATCTTGTTGCCTCTTTGAGTAATCATCATTGAATATTGGTATCTAATTGTGTTTTCCTCTCTAATCAAAAGAGCCTTGGTAAATTGTGTTTTCCTTATTGCTTCGTTGGTGAATGATAATCTCATTTTGACATTAAGACCTAAATGCTCTTTACTTGAAATCTTTGGATTAGCATTGAAGTATCTTGATCTTTTAAGTATTTTGGCATCTAATTCACATTTGAGTAACTTGTTCTAATTGTGCATGATTGGGCAATTTGTGATCTTGAGCATTTGAGAATATATTTGGTTGTTCTGACATCTAAGTGATATTTTCTTCAGGACTTCTAATCTAATTGAATAACCCTTGCTAATTGGAGAGTGGCATCTATCTTGTTGAAAATACCTTTGGAGATCTCTAATTGTTTCAAGAAATAATCATTGTGGCATTGTCTTGGAGTAGGAGCATTGATAATCTTGCAATATTGATCATTGATACCTTGATTAAGTGTTGATTAAGTTAGCACGGGATTTCAGCACATTACGTAGTTGTTCGAATTTTGTATCTTGTGGGTCTTATTCGCACTTGATAATTTGACACATTCTTGTTGTTAAGATTGTCTTTTCATTCATTGTTAAGTACTCTTGTCATAAAGGATAATCATAACTTAAGCACTTACGAATTAAGCAATCTTAACTTAAGAATCACTGACACCTCTTGCAGTGCATTCTAAGTCTAGTTGCACTAACAACTTACCTCCAAGTGTAAGCTTGGTTATTGACATCTAGGGTCACCCTTTCCCAATTTAGTTTGAGGGATTCAGTACCTTTCTAGTGGTTAACACGGTGACGTTGTAGTTGTCAGAGCCACAATCTCTGCAGCGCTAGAGGCATTGGGTGGTTGGAACACAGGGGGAGGTATCATTAATCAAGCCTCTGCTTGCTTCCCATTGGTTTCCATCCCACAACCTACTCTAAAGACTGGTTCCAAAACAGTTAAGAGGAAGGTCACATTTATAATAGACGTATAATTAAAAGTAACCAAGATTCTTGCATCACACCTAGGTCTTAGGATTTGCATAGCATATAAGTTAGTGAAGTATCCAAGCAACGATTGTCCATCCGGTTACTTGGTATCTAATAAATAATAAGCAAGAAGTTGAGTCAACAAGGCATTGGTCTTACATCTAAATCTAATCCAATCCTTAAGTCGTGCTAAATTTAACCGAGTAGCTAGGTCACTCAATCATGTCTCCTGGACTATCTGGTTGCCAACGTGTCCTTTGTCTTCACATTTCCATAGGAACTACCCTTGATAGCCTGTTGTTGGGAGACATCTAGAATGGAAAGGTCAGGGATCAGAGTGACAACACCCAACCTGAGTCATTGTCATAGTGACTGTACAATCTGAGTGACAACACGTACAACCAAGAGGAGTGAATCATCCAGCTTGGCCTTTGATCCATATTTAGTATGTCTCAATCAATAAATGAAAACACACGATTACAGAAATGGTTAGTGTACCTTCTGATAGATGACCCACCTTCCTCCAAGAAGCATGCCAGATGGGAGATAACTGATAGGAGCATAGGTGGAGAGCTCTAATGTAAAGCTATCTGTGGGCCATCATAGACCTGCTGGCTGGTTGGCTAACAAATGGGGAGAAAATTTCACTCCTGTTGGCCACCGACTTTGGGTGAGTAATAGAGCCTAGACATCTGTACATATATTATTATCCATTCTTTTCCATTCCATTTTTTTGTGATTTGAAAATAAAGGCTTTTTAGTTACTAGTTTCTGAGCTGGGATGTCTGAAATTTTGAAAATGGTTTTCAAATTTATTGTACCTTTTCTTATTCTCGAGCATTAGAAAGGTTTGTTGATATGGTATGCAACATTCTGAAAAACACGTCATTTCAGTCACTTGATGGTGTTATTTTCTCATTATCAATATGCATGTTGAATTCTCAAATAAAGTCTCGCATAACTATATCTGTAATTTTCTTAAATATCTCTTGCTAGGTGAGAATGTGTGATCATTTCCTTCTTTGCTTGACAGTTGAACAGATGTCATGGAACGATTGGAGTTTATCACAGTAACATTGCAAAGAACAAAATTGATCTGAAGCAGGCACAATACAAGGATATCGACAAACGATACTGTAGCCAGCTTATTCAATTAAAGGTAGATATTGTAAGAGTGTATTTTATTTTCTGTGGTGTCTTGCAAGAAACTTTGATCAAACATGATGTATTTATCACTCGTTGTGTACTATTCTTCTAAATGAGCCTTAACGTTCTTATTTGTCTGACTTAAAGCTTCACTTCGGTTGCAGACTACAGAAATGGCTAACAAGGACTTAGATAAATATTATATTGCACTTGACAAGTAAGAATTGTATCCTAGTCTCTACAATGGTTACCAACTTTGTTTCTCAATTGAGTATTTACAATATTATAGTTTGAGTACAATTGTCTTTTTTATGGAAAATGCATCATAATTACATTATGAATCAATATAGATGAACATAAGGATTAGTACATCGAGGCTTCATAGCAATCGATATATATGCCCCACTAGCAGATCTGTTTTAGCTCCAACTTGAAGACTATCTATGCCTTTTTGAGAAATGGAAACCGGTCTTGAAAAGTGACGTTCCTGCCTGAAAACTAAGTATCCAATTCTCATCTGAAAGTAACAACTTCGTCCAGGTCCAAATTAATGTGGTCAGCCCAGGAAAGTTTGCTGACAATGTTACTTCCAGAAGAAGAAAATTTTTATTAGGTGATTCACTTCACACATAACCTACCAACCTATTGAATCATCATATTGTCCCCGCATGTGACATCTTTCTTACGTAGAGGAGCTACAAACAGAAGATAAACTAAACAGGCACCCAGGCCTAAAATGATTTAAGATTCCAGAAAACATGCTTAACTGTTTCTGGCACATGACAAACCACACAATACTCAGTTGTTAGCGTATTGCAATGCACTTGATCCTTTACTAAACTGTTATGAGGAAGCACTTAGGCATGTACCTGACTCTTAATAAAGGATTGAGACATTCAGTGATCAATACACATCCAGAGCCACCTTGATTTGTGGTCCTGAACATTTCACCTTCTGCTAAGATGATTGGTGATAACACAAGTTGGCTGGAACTCCCTGGATTTCCAATCCTTCCAAATAGGTATTTGAATGTGTAGACTCTAAATCGAACCTGAATAATCAGTCTTTAGAAATTAGGAATCCTCTCAGAGAGTGTGATAAATGTGGTTTAATCAATTGTCTGAAGTCTGTAGAGCTACTTGCCAATGTTTTGTGATTGGGATAAAAAAATTCCTTTTCAGTAGCAGAGTCATTCTTGTAATTTTATATAATTTCAGTGGTTGGGACTCTTTCACATGCTAGTTGGATCAAAATAGAGCATATCCAAAAATGTGTGAGCCAAAAGTTTAAAAATTGAAAGAAACACATCATACACTATTTTATTGATTGAAGTCAGTACGACCTTTACAGAATTGTCAACCCCCAGGTTTGCTGCCTTGCAAATCTTGAGGGTTAAGGGTCAGCAGCTTTATATTGGTTGGTATTCAGAGGCACTTTCAGAAACAACTTTGCTTGAGCTAGGGGCAGTACCAACATTTTAAAACTTGGACTCAGACTCAGAACTAGCTGAGGGTCAACTCCGACTCAGACTCCAACTCGGAATCGACTTGGACGAGTTGATTCTAATGACTGGGTCTTTGTAAAAAGTACATTAAATATTTAATTTTTAATGGAAAAACATATTTTTAAGATTTTCATTCATGATTCATGTTTCCAAACTCAAAGCATTAGAGTAATAGAGAGAAGACAACATATAATCAAAGTATGCTTATGAATATATCTATTATATCAAAATGGCACCCAATGCTCTGTCCAATATATGCAATATATGGAGATCAAAACAAAGACACATAACCAAGGAGGCTATAAATGGCCTCTATAACAAAACAATACTATTGGAGGACTAGAAGTCACTACTATAGAACACTATCTCATTGATCAACATGATCAATGATCAATGATCACTACTGCTAGAAATGGCAACATCATTTGGCCTGGACTCTGAATTGGAGTCAGATAGGGAAACCCATGGCTCTTCCTCCTCTTCATCAATATCTCCAACTAGAACTGTAAAAGTAGTAGCACTAGTACGAGTTGCATGCTAAGATAGACGAGCTATGTACTTGCATCGTGGATGAGTGGAGAAAGTGTCTGCAGCCATAGATTTAAAAGTGGGAACTGGTGACCAGACCAGTCCACCTAATAAACCGGGTTTCAAACTGAAACTAGTCAAGCCAACATTGGTAAGATCTCAATGAACTAGTCTTTAAAAGAATACATGAAATAATTAGTTTTTAATAAAAAAACTATTTTTAAGACGAATAGAGACAAAATATGCAAGGTTTGCTCATCTATATACCATGTAAAGGTGAATATATCAAAATGGCACTAAGTGCCATACATATCAGCGACAAAATACATAATCAATGAGGCTCTAAATGAACTCTAGAGTCCGAGAACAATGCTCTAAGCTATGGGGCCACTGACCTACTACACATCTACATATCAATGATCAACAACATGATCACTCATCCTAATCAAACCCATCACCACTACTAGACAAGAGATCATCAACATGAGCTACAAAAATAATATGGCTCAGAGTTTGAGGACTCCTAAAACTCCTCTACAACTTTAGTAGTAGTAGGAGCAAAAAGACATCAAAACTAAAAATCACTGATCAACATGGTCACTCATGAAAGTCATCATTGATTCAATGCTACTAGAAATGGGATCATCAACAAGAGATACATAAACATCATCTAGCTCAAAGTCTTCAGACTTGGATTGCTCAACCTTATAACATGATATAAATTGAAAAGGTTTAACATGCCTAACCAATGGTTTTGGTTTGAGTGAAGGGTTCATATCCTCAACCTTATAATGTGATAGAAAAAGATTAGCATGCTTAACCAGTTGTTTTCCTTTGAGTGAAGGATACATTCTTGTTAATGCCATGGTAGAGGAGTTTAACAATCAATACCACCAACATCAACAAAGTTCAACAATCAATGCCACTAACATCCAGGTTCTTAAAGCGCTGCATGCTCTTGATCAAATGCCAATCTCATACCCTCATGCATGATAGAATCAAATGGAAACATTGCAAACCCCAAACCATGAAATCCTAAAAACCACTAAGTCTGCTAAATTTTGAGTGAAATATAAAATTCTAGTTTCTCCATATGAAATCCAATGAGGTCGAAACCACTCTCAAACATCTTGAGTCATTTCATGGTAATGTTAAAAATTTAAGTAAAAGGATGAAAATGAAAAATAAAGGAAATGTCACTTTTACTTGCCAATATTGCTAGGGTTGATATGTGTCAGGCAAACGAGAGGGTAGGCATGCTTTTCTTGGAGGGACTATTTTTGGAGGAAAACAACCCCAAATTTATCTCAAAACAATTTCAAAACTCACAAAATTGCATTCTGTGCGGTCTTAGTTGCTCTGGAAATGAACTCGCCGTTTATATGGAACTGACCAGTTTGACCATAAACTCATCGGTTCCATCATAAACCAGCTGGTTTGGTATAGTTTTTGTGAAATTTGGGCGAAATGGACCCTTCAACCGGGTTTCTTGGCTAGTTTGACCCAATTGCCCAATGAACTAGTCGGTTTGACTGGTTTCCTATTCAAGCCGACCGATTTTTAAAACTATGTCTGCAGCTAGAGGACTTTGGGGCTGGTACTAGTGGATTTGCATTTACTGATCAATCCCTAATGCGTCGAAGTCCATATCAACATCAAGATCAATATCCTCGTGAGGGTTTAACTTCCTAGTTGAGTCTCCACTACCCAATTTGAGGTTGGATCAATATCTTCCAACCCAGTGAGATTCATATCACGTCTTTTGTTCAACAATTGGTTGCGTCTTAGTCGAAGGTTATATTGGATGAAGATTAGATCATTTAAACCATTTTTGTTCTAAACTGTTTCTCTTCTTCATGTGAATCCTCTCAAAGACAAACCAATTGCACTCATACCTAGAGGCATTGCAAGTTTGATTCAAAATTCGGATTGCAAACTTTTGCAATCGAGGACACGGACTACCAAATGCCTCCCAAGAGTGTGTTACAAAAAATATAGTTGTGTAATGAGTTAGTTCAACAAATTATATCCAATTTAACAAAATAAGAATTTGAAAATTGAAATTATTTACCTGGCTCATCTACTTCCCTTGCAATCCTTGCTAGGTTTTTTTCGAAAGTGCTTGTGGATTTACTAGAACAATTGATTTGTTGATGTATCTCTAGTTGCTCACTCTAACCAGGGACCATGCACTCAAGGCGCTCTTACAATCCATCTTTCACTTCCCTAGTCAAATCTTCTACCAGCTGAGATTTATAATGATACCTTGGGTTCAGGAAATACCTAGCTGCATGTATAGGGCGATGGAGTTGATTATGTCATCTTTGATCATTGATCTCCCAAATAGGCACATACTTAGCCACTCTATCCTTGTATGCTTCCCTTATTTGCTCCTTTTCTTGATCCATAGCCTCATAAATGAAACCCATAACCAATCTTTCCCCATCCACCAACTACAACACCTTAACTAGTGGCTTATCAATTTTCACAATCTTTGCTGCATTTTTTTAAAATGTGTCATCATTAAGTTTCTTTCTTACGCCTTTGCCATCTTGTTTGCGGGGCCATTAACATCCATTCCATTCATCACTAAAAAACATCTTTTGCATGTTTTTATGTTGGGAAAGCATAGATTGCAATGTGAAAAAGTGAATTGCAGATTTAGTGATTACATGCCTAATTGGATCCATGCGCCTTGTGTTTTTCCTCATTAGGTTCAAAACCCATGAGTGATTGTAGATATAGTTTATTATGCTTTTGGCATACTCTACAATGTTTTTGATCCAATCTATTTTACAAATATCCTGAAGCATGAGGTCTATGCAATGTGCAACACATGGGGCCCAAAAGATAGTTTTGTGTTTTTCTTATAACATTTTACTAGCATGATAATAATAGTTAGAAGCATTATCTGTGATGATCTGAACAACATTAGCCACCCCACCTATTCAACAACCTCATCCAAAAGCTAAAACAACAAGTGTGCATGTTTCACCTTATTAGATGCATCAATTGATTTTAGAAACTTGGTTCTTTGTGGGAAAAAGATAAGAGAATTTATGATGGTATGGTTCCTTGTATCAGTCCATCCATCTGACATGATGGTACATCTTGTTTTCACCCATGAGCTTTTGAAATCTTTCAAATATTCATCAATGGTCATAACCTCTTTATGCAAAAGAGATCCCCTTAATTCATGCATACTAGTGCCTTTAAAGCCCTTACTAGTAGCAATGATGGCATCAAACATAGTTTCATAATATAATGAACATGAAACATTGAAGGGGATATGAACATCATACCACCATCTAGCTATATATTCACGGGTAGTTTCTATTGAAGAATGTAACTAGTGTCGGTCTTCATAAATGTCCCTGTCAAAAAAAAATTATTATTAAAGAAAATGACTTATTAAGGCATGGGTTACATGCTTGGGTTAATGTTTTCTAGGGCAAACCCTCCATTGAAGGCTTCTAGGTTTTGTCTTGAGTCAATAGAGTCATTGTCACCTTTGCTAGACCCTTGGGATTTTGTATCATGTAAAAAGAGTTATTTTTGAGTCAGAAAGGTTATTTGTCACCTTCACACCAAGTCGGCCGTGTTCCAATGAAATCGACCTACATTAGGGCGATTCGACCAAGCAAAAAGGCTATATATAGAGAGGCAGCTTAACCTCTTTGGAGAACTCACTCAAAAAGTTCGGTCTACAAGAAAGAGAAATAGAAAAAGAGAGCGAAGTCGCTGGCGAAGGATGAAAGAAGATGGGAAGAACTAAAACGAGTTCTTGGGCTATCAATCTCTCAAACGTTTGAAGTTTCTGGGCAGTTGTTGGGGTCGAAATTTTGAATTTACTGCAGGTTCGAAATTCTATAACTAGGGGCTGAAATTCTGGATTTTAGCTGCTACTAAGAAGATGTCACTTGGAAACTTTGACAGGGATCATCTATTGGAAGGAAGGGCTGACTTGGTGATTGGAGGAGGTATTTGTCTAGGTCTAAAGGGTCTTGGATTGTGTCATCTTGATCTGAATCTACGAGTGGAAGAGTTGGAATGGGTTTTCCCCTTGGAGGGGTTTTTCCCTGGCTGAGTGCCTACATCTGACGTCTCTTGTTCTTGTGGTCTTCATATACATTTAATTTGGTAGTTGCTTGATGAAAGATAATCTAATAAAGAAGTAAAAGAAGCCATCCTAGCTCACAAGTAAGTATCAAGAAAGAGGAGTCAAACCCTAATTCCTATAAGCATTGATTTCTCAATAGTTTCTCTACATTCCTTCTTCCAATAGTCATTTAAAGTAGGTTGGATTTTACTTTGATGAAATTGAGGAGCATGTGTAATATCAGAGGGAGAGGAGGGTCAAAAATAACTTTTGATACCACCCTTGTTTTTGCCCTTACCCTTATCTTGAACAAACTCCAAAGAGGGAGGAACAAAGTGAAAGGGTTTGGATGCATTAATACAAGGGATAGATGAAGGGCCCTCATAATCAAAATTGGGGTTGGCCGCCATCATTCGTCTTAGACTCCTCTTCCTCCCTATTTCAGCCTCTATTTCTTTTGGCTTAGCTTTGTTTTCCTCAAACTTCTCAAAATTTTCTAGCAACTCCTTTCTAATTTCCCCAGTCTCTGCTCTGATTGTGCTGCACATGGAACAATTTAGCCTCTAATACTAGTCGAGTATTGTTTCATCTTGTGAATGTCCCCTCCCTTAGTTGTTTGATACCAAATTTGTAATACATTTTATTGTTGATCATCTTAGCATGTGCCTATGCAGTGTCTTTCACTCAGGGAGCCATTTTCTGTTAATTGGAATTGGAAATGAAAGGGAAAAAGTCTGAAAATGAAAAAAGGAAAACAAATCCTAATTTCTTCTAGAAAATTTATTGATTTTAATTTCGAGATCTGAGAAAAAAGAAAAAAGAAAAGCAAGGGAAAATTTGAGAAGTAAACAAAACATACCTATAACCTCCTCAATGCTGCTTCAAAAACCAACTCCTCAATGGTAAATGCTACTCCAAAAACCAACTCCAATTATTGACAAAATCCTCACAAATGCTCACACAAATGCAATGAGATAGTTGTGAGGAAATATAATGGGCTTGGGTTACCTTTATAAGCATGGGAGAGGGGTAGAGGGGCTAGGGTTTTAGAAGAAAAAAAATATAAATTTTGGGGTTTGCAAGTTCGTCTTTTTTTATCGCAGCTACATTGGTCTAGTTCACACTGGATTCGACCATTCGAACTAGTCTGTTACTAGACTACTCCCTAGTCCGAGTTAAGGGTCGAGTCAGACTGGAAGGGGGTTTAGACTAGTTGAACTGAGCGAGTCCAAGTTGAATTGGCCGAGTTTAAAAACATTGGGTAGTACCGTAGACTCTAGAGTTTAGGTATGGGATTGGTTTGGTGATGTGATCTTGATTCAAATATGAATATTGCACATGTTTCCGTCAGATTGGAGAGAGTTTCTATTTTTGGCAGTGCTCTTACATTTTGGGGGACAGGGTTTTGGAGGCCAACATGGCATTTGGAGGGTTAAGGGTTAGCACATTTCATTAGGTTGAGTGATTCTGAAGGTGAATTAGTGGATCCACACTGTGCATGTTGCTAATAGGTTCCTTGATGTATCTGGTCAACACTAAGCCAAATATATGTTTTGATGTGAACACACTTAGTTCATGGTGGAGTCGAGATAGGTTCATTGGGTGGCAGCGAAGCATGTATGAGATACTTGTGTGGCACTATAGACTTTGGACTGAGGTATCTCAGAGATGGAGGAGTGGAGCTACAGGGGTAGACAAATTCTGATTGGGAAGGGAGTGTGGTGGACAAAAAGTCCACATCTAGATGTTGTTTTAGCTTGGGATCAACCATGATCTCATAGTTTAGTAGAAAGCAATAGTTAGTGGCACTTAGTTCGGTATAGGTAGAGTACATGGCAGCGAGTATGGTGAGTTGTGAGGCAATTTAGCTTCGCAAGATGCCTGCAAGATTATTTGATCTGCAGATGGGGTCAATGGTGATCCATTGTGATAGTCAAAGTTGCATTAAGGTCTCTAAAAATCTCGTGTTTCATGATTGATCCAAGCATATCGAGATCAGATATCACTTCTTCACAGACAAGGTCCAGAGGGGTGTAGTGAGATTGTAGTATATTTCTACAGAGGAGTAGGTGGCAGAAGTTCTCACTAAGCCTCTAGAAAAAGCAAAGTTGTGAAGTAGTGAGATAAGCTAGGAGTGGTGGAGAACCCCTTCCTTATGGGGAGGATGTGTTGAAGCTAGTGGTAGTTAAGAAAAGTCTTCTATCTAGGCTTGGTGTCTTAGCATGTGGAAGATTTGCCTCTTCTAGGTGCTTTGGTGGAGTAAGTGATTTATGTTTTCTTTCCTAAATCTAATTTAGGAAAAGTACAATAATTAAAGTCAATTAATTATTGTGGATTATTAAGTCATTTTCTAGGGATAAATAATTTAATTATTTAAGTGACTTAGAAATAATCTCAACCATTGATCCCCAAGATGGTTCTAGAAGGGAGATTAGGGTTAGGGATTTGGACTCAATGAAGATTATAAAGGGAGCCTTGTAAATAGGTGAAGACACAAGTTGTGTAATTGAATCATCAGTCAGAGAAAATGTTTTTCTGTAAGTGCGAGTGGCTCTATGGACCAGGAGTGCAAAGAGGGAGAAGTGTGGGTTGATTGGGGTGAATCCAGGAGGTCGAGGAGGAGGAGATTGCAGGGTTGAGTTTTCCATAGTGCGCATCAGTGGCACGCAAGTAAGGTGCAGGTCAAATTGTTGGTCGAGTATATGGGCCAAATTCTCCAGGATGATTTCATCCATGGGCTAATTTCTTGAAGGCTGAGTTCCTTGCGCCAAATTCACTCTGTGGGAGCTGAGTTACATGTTTTGGGATTTTGTAGTTTTCCTTATATCTTTGTGGGTCGAGAAACCCAAATTTTCCAGATAATTGAATGATAGAGAATTGTTGTTGGTGATTTATTTTTGCAATGTGTGATTGATCTATGTCATTTATTTCTGCTACATAAATTTAATCTTAGCAGTTAAAAATACCAGTGATTTTATTTTTTGGTGATTTAATAATTATTTGGGTCAATGGCATAAATTAAAATGTCGGGAGAAAATAAATTTGGATGGTATTAGAAATTTAACAATACTTAAGTTGTGCCTTTCCCTACAAGCCTTGCACTCACCTTGTACCCTTATACTTGGAACATCCATCATAGGTGACCTTATACTGAGACTCCTTCCATTGCTGAAAGTCCATAAAGAGAAGGGAGTGACCTTACACTCTAGTGCTCCTCTTCCTAGAGTATTTCTCTAACCAAAAAGCTATACAAGGTAGCTTGCATATATTAATCCAAACAAAATGGAAAAATGAGAGCTAATATAATCCAAAATACATTTAGAATATGAATCACACAAGTTGGAATAATATCACCTCAATCATAGAAGAAGAACACTAACAAGATAACACCCCAAAGTCTTCCATTATAGCATAAGAAAGTGAATACAAAATGTGGTGGAGTCTCCCCAAGCAGAATAGCTCCTTCCAAGCTGAGTACAATGGAGCCTATAAGCTTAGTTTTGACAGAAAATGATATACATATATTTATTAATACTTGAATGATTGAATGGATTTTACATAGAGGGGCCCTTGGCTTATGTATAGCCTAGGGTGCCTTTTCATGGAAGGGCATGATCTTCTGATAGTGCCCTTTCCCTTAATTAACTACAATTACATAAAAGCATATTACAATTTTTATGTAACATTTCCTTCCTCTCGAAAAGATGCTTTGTCCTCAAAGCATACGTTACAACGAGTGCTGCTGATGAAACACTTTTGTCTCCTAGGAGGCTACTTCTTCTAGTAGGTCTTTCCGCTTAATGAGGTATTCTTTGATTACTCGTGATTCACAACTTCTTTTCCCTGGTGGAGATGATACCTTTTAGTTCTAAAATGATTTTCCCTTCGTCATTTAATGCTGGAATCGTTTTTTGTGCCACTTGGTGTTTGCGAACCGCCTTTTTAAGACAAGATACATGGAAGACATTGTGCACATGAATTTTATCAGGAAGGTTTAAATTGTATGCTACTTGGCTGATCGTTTTATTAATCTCGTATGGTGCATAGAACTTTGGTGCAAATTTGTTTTTTCTCTTCTGTTTTAAGGACAATTGCTTGTAAGGATGAATTTTAACAAATGCCCATTCTCCAACTTCAAATTGTCTTTCAGTTATGTTTCAGTCAGCCCGCCACTTCACACGATTTCTTGCAATATTTAGATTTTCCTTTAGTGCTTGGAAGACTTTTTGGGTTTCTTCTAACTGATCTTTAACTGTCGGAAGTTTTGTCTCGATAATGGCAAGGTCCTTCCATTTAGGAGGTTCATAACCATACAAAGCTTGAAATGGAGTCATTTTCGTTGAAGTGTGGTAAGTGGAATTGTACCACCATTCGGCGAGATGTAACCATTGAGCCCAGTTATTTTGTTTGTCTGTTGCATAACAATGTAGGTAGGCTTCTAAACATTTATTGACAAATTCTATTTGACCGTCTATTTGAGGAAGGTATGCTGAACTCATGTTGAGGTAGGTTCCTATATGTTCGAAAAATTCCTTCCAGAAATTTCCTTTGAATTTGGCATCTTTATCACTAACAATGACTTTGGGAAACCCATGTAGTTTGTAGACATTTGCTTAGCAATTTGTTTTGATGAGTCTGATTTCTTCATTCTTATAAGTGTGCAAACTTGGTGAGTCTATCGACTACTATGAGAATTTTCTCTTTGCCATTAGACATGGGTAACCCTTCGATAAAATCCATTGATATTTGTTCTCATTGTTGGTTAGGAAAATTTAAAGGATGGAGCAGATTAGGGGTCATAACGTTCTCATTCGTATTTATCTACGAATGATCACACTCTGCGACATATATTTGAATTTCATCATTCATTCCTTTCCAAAAAAATGATTGGCATGCATTATAGTAGTTTATAAAGAAAACTACATGTTCTGCTAATAGTGAATCATGGGATTCCTTGATAATGTTGGTTTTAAATTAGGAATTTGGGTTTAAGTAAATTCTTCCTTTGTACCATAGAATATCGTTTTTCCATTCAAATTTTGAATTTTGAGGAAGGTTATTGATTGTAGTGCTTTTTTTTGGGTCTTTTGCATATTCACTTCAAATTTCATTAAGCCATTTTGGAACTACAACCGAAATTGCAAGTAATGACAACTCTTTGTCTTTCCAGGACAAAGCATCTGCTACTACATTGTCTTTCCCTTTCTTATGTAATAATATATCCATGTCGAAGGCGATAATTTTTTTGATCCATTTTTGTTGTCTTATAGAGAGTGTTTTTTGTTGGAGGAGGTGTTGAAGACTATTATGGTTAGTTTATATTAAGAACAAAATTCCCAAGGAATTTTGCCTTCACTTAGCTAATGCATGAATAATGGCAAGCATTTGCTTGCTGTATGTAGACTTGATACATTCTTGCTTGTTTAGCTTCCTGCTTTCAAATGCTATTGGGTTACCACCTTGCATCAATACTGCTCCTATGACAAAACCTGAAGTGTCACATTCAATTACAAAGGGCTTAGAAAAAATTGGAGTTGCTAAGACAGGCGCCTTGGGCATAATTTCCTTTTAAGTCTTCAAAACATTTTTCTACTTTATCATTCCATTGAAAGGAGTTCTTTTTCAACAGATACATGAGCATAATTTCGAATAAACCTTCGATAATATCCATTCAACCCTAAAAATCCTCTTATTTTGGAGATGTTAACTAGTATGGGTCATTCTTTTATAGCTTTCATCTTATTAGGATCTACTTTTATTCCTTCCTTGGATATTATTTGTCCGAGGTATTCTATCTCATCTTTTCCTAAGGTGCACTTACACATTTTTGTGAAGAATTGACGCTCTTCTAATATAGTGAGAACTTGTTTAAGATGTTGTAGATGCTCCTTCCATGTTTTACTATAGATTAGAATATCGTCAAAGAACATTAACACAAACTTCCTTAGATATGGATGAATACCTCATTCATAGTGGCTTGGAAGGTTACTGGAGCATTCGTTAATCCGAAGGGCATTACTTTAAATTCATAATGACCTTCATGTGTTTGAAAAACAAACTTTGCTATGCCCTCTAGCCTTATTATGATTTGGTAGTATCCCGATCTCAAGTCCAATTTTGAAAACTATTGGGCTCCATGAAGTTCATCTAACGTTTCATCTACAAAGGGAATCATAAACGTGTTCTTAATTGTTACCTTGTTTAGTCTTCGATAATCTACACACAGTCTAAAGGATCCATCCTGCTTTCATGTTGATTTTTAATGTACCTTGGACAAGTGCTTTCCCATGGGTTAGTCTCTACCTAGGGAAAAGTGTCCAAAATAATTCTTTTCCCAAGTGACTTTATAAAGTGAAAGTGACTTTATAAGTGGTAAACTCAATGTAAAATTATAAAGTGAAAATTGACTTTAGACATAAAGTACAATGTGGGTACTTTATTTAATGGGTGAGTTAAAAAATAGAAAGTGAGAATTAATTGCACATTTATTCTCATTTCTTGATCTAAATGAATCTGAGCCATTAGATCTTAGGGTTGCTCAAAAGTCATTTAAGGAAACAAAAGGTGGAAAATAAAAGAGAGATTGCATTCATTCTTCATGAATACATTGGAGAAAGGAGGCTGAGAGCTAGAGAAGAGTTTTGAAAGAGAAATTTGTTGCAGCAAGCTGAAAGAGTGATTTATGGGCAAAGTTGGGCACATAAATCAAGGCATAGAAGACAACATAAGGTACAATACGAACAACATTTAATGTTGTGAGTTGCACATTGTTCAAGATAAGTTTTTGATTTGTTTTTTTTGAAAATTCATACAGTCTGTACAACGGTACAAAAATTCGTACAATTTGTTCGAAATCTGTACAGTCTATATCTGTACAATACATATATTCAGCTTCAAGTGGGCGTGGAAATCGAGACAAAGTGGGCACGATTTTCAAGGAGTTTGGGCTGAAGAGATAAGTTGTGTTTTGCTGTTTTGTTTTGTCTGCAAATGTATTTTTCTTGAACTTGAAAGATAAATAAATTTGAAGAGCTCTCTAACAGGTTTTCCCGTAGAAGATTGAAGGGGTTTTTCCTGGGTCTAAGTTGATAAAAAATCTGTGTATTTTTATTTATGTTGCTGGTCTATTTATGTCCATATTTATTTTCAGCATGTGTTGACAGTCCCATGTGCTTTAATCTGAAAATTTCATTTCTAGAATTCTATATATTGAATGTATGATTATGGGAAAGGACAAATAACTAAATGGGAGTGATAAGGTGAAATTAAAACCAGGTTGGGATTGCTGAAAACTTTTTAGTCATCAAATTTCAACATGGTATCAGAACTACAAGCTGAAAATTGCAGTTTGAATGACAGAGAGTAGTTTGGGACAACAAACAGTGGTTTAGACAACAAATTGAATTTTTGGACAGGAAACTGATATTTTGCGATATCAAGGTGAAATTTCTCCATTTTATTGGTTTTGTAAATTTTGGACAGCGGTCATGGCCATGTTCTTGAGGATAGAGGATATAGACTGAATGGGATATTCAATTATGCCATTTCAAAGAACATAATTCAAATAGTGTTTAAGAAGGCAACAATTTGGGAGATAGTGCGACATGTGGTTGTACCTCTTGCTGCTGCAAATGAACTTGTTGAATTCACAAAAAATAATGCAACAACAAAAAGGCTTTTGATGGACAGTCTGAAGGATTATGTGGTTTCTAGGTGAGAGGACACATATGCATATTAGATGTGGACAACTCTAACCACTCTCTATCAGAGTACCAATGAGAGCAAGAAGATGGTACTCAAAGAACAATTGAAGAACATTAGGATGACAAAGGACGGAAGTGTAGTTCATTATCTTGGTAGGGTCAAACAGAGATGTGATGATTTGACTGCCATTGATGAGGCAGTTGCACCTACAGAGTTAGTCAGGATAGATGTAGCAGGACTTCGTAAGTCTTGGGAGGTCTTTGGAGACACTGTTACCTCTAGGGGGAATCTTCCCAATTGGGACAGATTCTGGGATGATTGCATGCAACATGAGATACAAAAGAATGGCAGTGGTATGGTGAAGATAGCAAATGAGGAGGATGTAGCCTTGACAGCGAGGGGGAAGAACAAAGGGAAGGCCAAGAAAGGGGCCTCATCAGATGGGGCTAAGGGAAAGGAGAAGAAGAATAAAGATACCAATATTTCCAAAGTCAAATGTTGGGCATGTTAGAAGATGGGACACTATGTTGCTATGTGTCTTGAGAGGAAGAACAAGGGGAAGAAGGGTATTGCAGCTTCAACAGAGGTGGAGCAGTTTGCTTCATAGTTTAACAAGAACTTTGCATTTATTACTTCTACATCTAGTAGGAGTACATCATCCGATGTGTGACACAGAGAGCGGGGCTTCCCACCATATGATAGGTGCACGAGAGTTCTTTTCAGAGCTTGCAGAGAGGGCACTTGATATTGAGATTGTACTAGGAGATGACCGCACTACGAGAGATGTTGGTGTGGGAATTGTGACCATTGAGAGGGAGTCTTTGCCTCTTTTGAAAGTCATGGATGTTTTGTATGTTACGGGGATGAAGAAGAACTTGATTTCATTGTATGCTATGGAGGAGAAGGGGTTCGATGTCACTTTGTCAGGAGGGCAGGTATTGATGCATCCTAGGGGAGCTTCCATCACTTCGGCCAAAGTGATTGGAGTCCGCTCTGGGAAATTATTCAGGTTCAATTTTCAGTCGGCAGGAGCATTGGTGAGTAGCACATCTGGTAGCACTCACATTAGTATCACCAACAATCGAGACTTGTGCGAGTTATGGCACTGGAGGATGGGGCATATGCATCATGGAGCTTTGAGAGTACTGAGGGAGATCACTACTTGAGTTCCTGATATCAGTGTCAAGCATTATGAGGTCTGCAGAGGGTGTGCTTTCGGCAAGTACACCAAGTTACCATTCCCAACGAGCGACAATAGATCTACAGGTATACTAGACTTGATTCATACTGATGTTAGTGGTCGTATGTCTCATGTGTCTTTGGGTCGCTTTAAAGAGTTCAAAGCTCTTGTGGAAAAGTAGAAAGGTAGGAAGATTTGGGTCTCGAGGTCAGGCAATGGTGGTGAGTACACCGATGTTGGGTTTTCTGACTTCTGTGCACATGAGGGCATTAGGAGAGAGTTCACGGTTCCTTGCAACCCCCATCAGAATGGGGTGTGTAGAAGGAAGAACAGAGCTATTGTTTGGGTTGCTAGAGCAATGATTCGTGATCAGGGGTTGCCTTTTGTGGGCTGAGGCCTATAATATTGTTGTTTATCTTTAGAACGTGAGTCCTTACAGAGTATTAGGGAATATGACTCTAGAGGAGGCTTTCACTGGAGAGAAGCCTCATGTGGGACATCTTCGTATCTTTGGCTGTCTCACATATTCTTATATCTGCAAGGAGCAGAGGACGATGCTAGAACCCGCGGCAGAGAAGGGTATCTTTATGGGTAACAACGAGACTTCGGAGGCCTATCGAATCTTCGTTCCTTCTAAACGGAGAGTGGTGATTAGGAGGGATTGGAAGTTCGAGGAGGAGAGGGCCTATCGGAGATCACGGGAGTATGATGAGAGAAAGTCACAAACTTCTCTTGAGCAGGGTGGTCAAGTATAGGGAGCAGGACCTTAGGGTTCTAATTGAATGGTACAGGAGGTACTTCAGTGTCAGTGTCATTTGGTGCATTGGTGGCGAGTTCACCGAGCACTTCTTTGGGAAGTCGACTAGTACAAAGTTCACATCGCACTTCAGTTGACACAAGCATAGGCGTTAGTACAGGTTCTTCGAGGACATGAGCTGGTACAGGCACACTAGGGTCAGTTGGCAGACCTTCAGGTTCACCAGACTGGGGGGTAGAGGATGAGGTTCCCTATGGGGAAGCTTCTTCAGGGAAGAGGAGGCCCAAGTGGCTTCAAGACACCTTGAAGTAAGCAGAGTCTGTTGGTCCTCTAAAGAGGGTCAACATCGAGAGTGTGCCACCTGAGCGGCTAAGTCACCTGACACAGGGATTCAGAATTCGTAGGATTCGAGTGTCGGATTCAGACACGTTGACCCCCCGGAACAAGACACGTAGGATTCGTTATATATTATTTTACATATATATATATATAATATATATATATATATATATATATATATATTAAAAATTAGATATTTCTTACACAAATTCTAGTTAATGATACAAATTCATTGATTTCAAACATAGATCTTCATCTATAGCATGCATAGTACATACAAAATTCAAATACATGTCAGTGATCACATAAATCATGATTCATAATTCATAAATGAAAGACAACTTACAACTACAAGATAGTACGATAAAGACACTGACAACTGTAGTTTTCTCATTAAGACATCAAATCAAAATGTGTTACATAGGTAGTGCTGGTGCAATGCCAATGGCAAATAGAAATAGAAAATATAAAACAACTACAGGTATACAAGCCTCAAGGCAATAGGTAGTCATCAATCCTGAGAGTCATCATCAGAATCAGCATCAATGTCCTCATCAACATGGTCACCACTGCTCTCCTTTGCATCCTCCTCCTCCCCTATATCCATAGTCGCCTCTGCATTTGCTGGTGTGGAGGATGACCCCTCTAAGTCATCACATCTAACAGGCTCTAACTCTAGATCATTGAGATCCATGTTGGCCAATGCCAACTCAACGCTGCTGTCCAGACCCGTATCATTAGGAAAGACATCCCACATCTTTGTCTTTCCCCTCAACCACTCTTCCCTCTGCCTGTAAATAAGGCGAAGGTTGGTGTGCACATACAACATTGTCTCTGCCCTGGACTGCTCAAGCCTGCTCTTCTTTACACTATACAAATTCCCATATGTGCTCCAATTCCTTTCGCAACAAGAGGATGAAGTCACTTGAGAGAGGAGCCTCATGGCTAACTGCTGAAGAGGAGGGCTTGTTGCCCCATGATTTGCCCACCAAGAATAGGGCTCCTTAGCCCCCCTGTCTCTAATCACATCATATCCTGCAAATTGACCAGTGCCAGTGGAAAACTCTACAAAGGCATCCTCCACCTCATCAAGCAATGCTCTATCCTGAGAAACCCGCCTGAATGCATCTTTCCTCCCCTGTGAGATTTCATCATCCATATGAGGAGGGAATCTGCGGGAAGGTCCACCATTCAGCCACTCATGGCTATAGTATTTTGGGTTCAATGAGTGAGCCAAACAATGTAAAGGTGTACAATTCTTGTCACATTTGCTAACAAGAATATCCTGTACAATGTTGCAGGAAACGTCCCCCCCCGGATCTAACCCCCGAAATGCGGTCCGTACGGATGCGTCCAGGAAGCGCCTCCCGAAACGCGGTTCGGACTGATAATGACGCTTCCTGGAAATTCCGGAAGCGTCCTTTCGAAATGTGTTTCGGAATCTCTGAAGCGCGTTTCGTATGGCGCTTCGGAGGCTGAATCTTACGGTTCTCGTACGATTCTGTACGTGCTTTGGAAAAGTGCTCCGCGCGGCCTAAAAAAATCATTTTTTTATTTTTTAAAATTCTTTGGTGAGTTTGCTTGTTGGGGGTGGGTCCACCTTGGGTTAGGGTTGAGGAATGAAGGGAATAAAGCCCCCATTCATCCCTCATGGTAATGTTAAATTCTTAAAGTAAAAGTGACATTCTCCTTTATATTTCATTTTCATCATTTTACTTAAATTTTTAACATTACCATGAAATGACTCAAGATGTTTGAGAGTGGTTCCAACCTTATTGGACTTCATATGGAGAAAATAGAATTTCATATCCTATTCAAAATTCAGACTTAACAGTTTTCAAGAATTCAGGATCAATGGGATTGTGGCATTTCATTAGATTATATCAAGTATGAAGTTATGCGGTTAGCATTTAATCAAGAGCACCAAACCCTATATGTACACTAGTGTTGGTGGTGTTAATTGTTGAACTCCTTTGTCACGCCCTTAGCAAAAATTACCTTTCAATCAAGTCAAAATCATCAATCAAGCATGTTAAGCTTTTTCTACCATATTTTAAGTCTTGGATTAGTTAGTTTGATCAAAATTGGGAAATGTTGACTAATATCCCTAGACAATCAAGGTAGAGGCAAAGGCTAGACAAGAGGAGAAGAATCTAGATTCTAGATGGTTGATGCATGAATAATTAATGTACAATGGATGCTATATCTATCTTGATTTATGCAAAAATATGCATGTTTTGATGTCTTCTACAACTAATTTGGTACTTGGGATGTTTGTTTTGAGTATAAATGCATATATATAATTAATATATATATATAATATATATTATTATAATATATTATATATATAACAATGCTTCTGCAAACGCTTTGCTTCCTAGATTTTTGGAAAATGACGTTTTTGCGTCCCCGCTTCCAAAAAACGTCCCCATTTCGTCCCCGCTTCATGCAACATTGATCTTGTATAGTATCACAAAAGGCCTCTGGTGATGTCTCATACTCGGGGCACTCACTCTAGAGAATAATGCTCCTGACAAACTCAATCATGGAATCCCATCCCTCATAAACCTCTCCTAGGATGGGTTTGTCTATATCTGCAAATCGAAGCAAAAAGAAATGATAGGGTCCATGATCCGAATAATTAGATCTACCCTCTCCCACCAAGCATCATCTAGTAGTGTTTCTTTAACTCTTTTAGAGGCTACCTGATTTGTCTTTCTCCAAAAAGACGAAAACTCAGAAATAACCATGGACGCAAGAGCAATCTTGACCTCCCTCAACCTCTTCAACATCATGAATGAAGAGGCAAACCATGTATCAACAACCTTCAACAATGATAGATTGGTGTACTCCTTGTAGATAGTGAGGGCATTTGTATGATTTTGCAGAATGTTACGAATATGTCGTGCATTTTGAATAATGTTACGAATCCAAAGCACATCAGAAGCAATGGATTTCAGTGCTAAGTTCAATGAATGGACAAGGCAAGGTGTCCAAAACACTTGTGGTATTTAGCTTCCACAATCATGCCAACAGCCTTGCAAACAGGTGCATTATCTGTAATGATTTGCAGACAAGAATCAACACCTACATCTTCAATAACTTCAATAAATAACTCACCAATAAATGTGCATCCTTGTATTCTCCAAGTGTATCCATTGCTTTCAAGAAAATTGGACCATTCAAGGAAGACACCATGAAGTTGATGATTGGGTGTTGTGCTGGATCTGTCCGATGATCAGAAACAATGCTAAATTCAGATGTCGGCCATGATGCTACAATAGGCTGAAGCATTTTTTGCACCTCTTTTTTTGCCTTTGTCAACAATGTGGTTCTAAGCTTCTTTGAACCAGGAGGCACATACCATGATGGAGACCCGTGAGTTAGAGCTCGACACATCTCAATAAATAAAGGTGAGCATGCAACATTAAACGATATGAAGTTTTGTTCGAAAAAGAAGGCAATGGTGAGATCAAGCTCTTCCCGTTTCTCTTTTTGAAAAATCTTGTCCATTGGACCAAGTGTAATTGCTCATTTTTGTTGCTTGTCCCTCAGTAGAACTCTCAAATCAAAATTTGGTGGTGCCTTTCCTCAAAAATGGAAGGGGATCTTCATTCTTGGTTTTTCTTGATTTTGCAGCCACATTTTCCATACCAACAATGGACTCCTTTTCCATTTCTTTCCTCTTTTGTAAAGGAATAAGTTTACAAGCTCCAATCCCACAACCCGGTAAAGCCAACAAATGGCCTTTCACATAGAAATATGTGCTTTTGAAAGCAATGTGACAAAAGTTGCATCTCAATTGCACATTGCCTCCTCCCTTCCCCTTGGTGCTTGCCCCATCCTCTCTTGTGACATGTTTCCACAAGGGATATTTCTCAATGTTGTCTTTAGGTCCTCCTCTTCCCTCAACATTACTTGCAGCAAACTCTGATGATATTGGGGGAGGAGGGGCATCTCCAATGGAGACATTCTTCTCCTTCCTTTTCCCCCTAACTGCTGCCTTTGATTGAGCCATGAACACTGTAAAAAAATGAATAAAACATGCACAAATTTGTAAACAAAAAATCATATACAAACTGCTGTAATAGAATAAGAAATGCAAAAAAATGGAGTTGAAAGGCACTTATCTGGTGCTTGAATCTCCTTGCCGAATGCTCTACTCCCTTAGCTCCTTGCTCCAAACCCTTAGCTCCTTGCCCACAACTCAAACTATGCAAAATGAAATGAGAAATAAGGTGAAATGATAAAAAGAACAACATGTTTTTAACCCGCGGAAGTGATATTTTTGGGATTCAAATCCTAGAATCGGGGTTCGATGTGCCCGTATGGGATTCATACGAATCCTGTACGGACACGTCGAATCTTGTTCCGAGATTCGAATTCGACAGGGTGTTTGGACGAATCCGGATACTTAGCTGAGCGGTTTTGCAGTTATGTAGCCAAGGCTACTAGCATTGTTGAATTTGACCCTACTAGCTATAAGGAGGTTGCCAACCAAGAGGTATGGAGTATTGAAATTTCTAAGTCTATTCATTAGAAAATTAATCTGTATTTTGCTGGTTTATTTCTTCTACTTGTTTAAATTTGAACAAGTTATTTAATACATTTAAATACCGAAATAAACACAATACAGTCACAACATCTACAGATCATCAACTGAAAGAAAATAAGCACACAAGTGACACCATTAGTTTTGGACAAATGTCCCCGGAAAAACCCAATGCAGGAAAATCAGTGCAGTTATTCAGAGCATTATATTATTAATTTATTATGTAGTCTATCTGAGTACAACTGGGTGCCTAACCGACTCACTCTATAGAGAAAAATACACGACAACAATACCTCTATATTTGGAAACAACTATTCAAAAACCCTGTCTCCCAAAACCCTCTCCGGCACAACTGAAGCTCAGCGCTGGCCCTTCTGGCCACTGCGTCAACCTCCTGCTGACCTGTGTCAACCCCAGGACCCTCTGCGTTAGCCCTATGAGGCACTGCGCAGCGTCTGGGACCCTCTGCGTCACTCCCTCTGCCCTCTGCATGGATGACGGAATCCCTCTGGGCTTTGTGCTACCTCTGTTGGGCACTGTGTAGCCTGGACTGGCTGTTGCTCTCGCTCTTTTTGCTTCTGCGCTGGTCTCCCAATATTGCCTTTGCCTCTCTGCCTTGTACTGACTGCCCCTCGCTGCTGATCACTGATTCAACTTTGCTTAGCAACCCCATGCTAGCAAAATGAATGACTGATCACTTTGGTGTGTTCTCCAACTGACCCTCAAGCCTCTTCTTATACTTTTATCGTTGGTCCTTCAACGATTGAGATTAAATCTCTAATCAACAGGTAAGATTAGATTTGGCTTGATCCATGACTTTTTGAACCTTCTAACCTAATTTTATATTAATACCTATTAATATTTTATTTTAACTAAGTTTAAACTTAAGAGCTCCATTAAAAATATTAATTATTTTAATGTCTCCTAAATCGAGTACAATCTGTCCAAACGAATTCTGGGTCCTGGAGATCTCATGTGCTTTAGCCTCTCCACTGATTTTCATGGCTAGAGCACATCTGATGCTACCCCAAATCAACATGGAAAGAGGCTATGGTGGAGGAGTACGCCTCTATCGTTAAGAACAATGTCTGGGAAGTGGTGCCTAGGCTTGAAGGCACGTTAGTTGTGATTTCTAAGTGGCTCTACGAGATCAAGGATGTTGCAGATGGAAGCATTGAGAAGTTCAAGGCGAGGTTTGTGGCTAGAGGGTTCTCATAGATAGAGGGAGTTGACTATGATGAGACCTTCGCTCCCATAGCTCAGTACACTTTTATTCGGTCCCTTATTTCTATTGTTGCAAAAATGGGTTGGCAGATCCATCAGATGGATGTGAAGACTGCATTTCTGAATAGAGTTATAGGAGAGGAGGTGTATGTTGAGCAGCCACAAGGCTTTGAGGTACTTGGGCGGGAGACCCATGTATGCCGGTTGAGGGGAGAACTCTATGGACTTAAGCAAGCTCCAAGAGCTGAGTATTCAAGGATTGATACTTGCAGCAAATGGGTTTCATGAAGAGTGATGTAGATCCGAATCTATACTACATTGTTGTAGTGGATGATTCGCTCATTCTTGTGCTGTATGTTTATGACTTGTTCATTATTGGGGCAGTGAGATTGATTAGTGGTTGCAAGGAGGGTCTTGCTATGGAGTTCGAGATGAGGGACATTGGGCTAATGCATTACTTTTTGGGGCTTGAGGTGTGGCAGGAGGAGGGGCATATCTTTCTGGAGCAGGGGCAGTATGCTGTGGATGTGTTGAGAATATTTCACATGGCAGACTATAGACCCAAGTCTACTCCTAGATCACCAACTGGAAGAAGCTTCATGCTTCAGATTCTAGTTTGGTGGATCCCACATTGTATAGGCAACTTATTGGGTCCTTGATGTATATGGTCAACACTAGGCTAGATATATGCTTTGCAGTGAACACGCTTAGCCAGTTCATGGTTGAGCCTAGGAGGGTGCACTGGGTAGCTGCAAAGCACATTCTTCGCTATGTGCAGGGGATTGCTGATTACGGTTTGGACTATAAGCGGGGAGATGGAGTGAGGCTGGCAGGTTACACAGATTCAGATTGGGGAAAGGTGTGCTTCTGACAAGAAAAACATTTTAGGGTGTTGCTTCGGATTGGGTTCAGTAGTTGTGTTGTGGTTCAGTCGAAAGCAAAAGTTAGTTCAGTTCCATTGAGCTCATCTGACACTGAGTATATGGCTGCTAGCCAGGGTAGTTGTGAGGCCATTTGGCTTCGCAAGTTGTTGTATGGCCTATTTGATCGAGACTGATGATTATTCACTGTGATAATTAGAGTTGCATTAAACTCACGGAGAATCCAGTGTTTCATGACAGGTCAAAACACATTGACATCATATATCATTTCAACAGTGACTATGTTCAAAAGGGGGTAGTGAAGCTAGAGTATATATCGACATATGAGCAGGTGGCCGATGTTCTCACAAAGTCCTTGCTAAGAGGCAAACATGTCCATTTTAGGGACAAGATGGGTGTGGTGAGAAACACTTTCCTCGTTAAGAGAGAGTGTTGATTTTTAATGTACCTTGGACAAGTGGTTTCCCATGGGTTAGTCTCTACCTAGGGAAAAGTGTCCAAAATAATTCTTTTCCTAAGTGTAACCAATGTTTTAAAACTCTGACTCGGAAATGACCGAGGGTCGACTCCGACTCTAACTCCGTATCGACCACGGGTCGACTTCGACTCTGACTCGATATCAACTCGGTTGGTTTGATTTCAATTACTCGGTCGTTGTAATAAATATTTTATTTATAAAAAAGTTAAAAACATATTTTTAAAGATTTTCATTCATGTTTGGAAACACAAAGCTTTAGAATATAGAGAGAAGAAAGCATATGATCAAAGTATGCTCATGAATATATCCATTATATCAAAATGGCACCCAGTGCACTATCCAATACAAAGTTCATACTTAGCCACGAATGCCAGGATTCTTTTTTGCCTCAAACTAAGGACAATCACTAGACTACAACAACAATAATACCAATTCTCTGCCCCTAATGAAGTTGCAAAACCCTTGATTTAATTCTGGTCAAGCATCAGAACAATCAGAGGTAAATATCTATTTATTAGTCCATTGCCAGAACGTTTTCCTTTTTAAAAACATTGTATGGTTCAATGCACTGTTTCAGTTTTCTAATTCATGCCACTAGGATAACCATACTTCAGCGTTGTAATTTTCAAAACTTTCTCACAGTGATAGATTACTTTAGGGCTATAAATATGCAATAAACAACAACCCAACCATTGATATGTAGGAGGCGGAACAACTTTTTAAATGTGCTTCAGAATTTTTGTCAAAGAGCCCAGCCGTCCGAGTTGTTACTGAGCCAGCCAAGTCATTATCAAGTCGACTGAGTTATTACCGAGTCGACCAAGTCAATGACTGGCTCGGAAACAACTTGGCCAGTCGCTCCGTTTCAGCTACCAAGCCGACCCGGCCAGGTATTGGCTCGGTATGACTCGGCCAAGTCGGAATCGACTTGGCGGTTTTTTAAAACAATGAATGTGACTTTATAAAGTGAAAGCGACTTTATAAGTGGTAAATTCAATGTTAAATTGTAAAGTGAAAAGTGACTTTAGACATAAAATAAAATGTGGGTACTTTATTTAATGGGTGAGTTAAAAAATTTAAAGTGGGAATTAAATGCATATTTATTCTCATCCCTTGATCTAAATGAATCTGATACATTAGATCTTAGGGTTGCCGAAAAGTCATTTAGGGAAAGAAAAGGATGAAAAGAAAAGAGAAAGGAGGCTGAGAGCTGGAGAAAAGTTTTGAAGGAGAAATCTGTTGCAGCAAGTTGAAGGAATGATTTCTGGGCAAAGTTGGGCATGGAAATCAAGGCATATAAGACATTAAAAGGTACAGTACGAACAACATTTAATGTTGTGAGTTGCATGTCGTTCGAGAGAAGATTTTGTTTTTTTTTTGAAAATCCGTATAGTGGTACAAAAATCCGTATAGTCTGTATCCGTACAATACATATTTTCAACTTCAAGTGGGCATGGATATCAAGGCAAAGTGGGCACGATTTTGAAGGAGTTTTGCGCTGAAGAGATAAGTTGTATTTTTCTGTTTTGTTTTGTCTGCAAATGTATTTTTCTTGAACTTGAAAGATAAATAAATTTGAAGAGCTTTAAAAGGTTTTTCCCAGAGAAGATTGAAGGGGTTTTGCTTGGGTCTAAGTTGACAAAAAAATCTGTGTATTTGTATGTGTGTTGCTGGTTTGTTTATGTCCATATTTATTTTCAGCATGTGCTAACAGTGCCATGTCTTTTAATCTGAAAATTTCATTTTCAGAATTCTATGTGTTGAATGTATGTTTATGGGGAAGGGCATTTAACTGAATGAGAGTGATTAGGTGAAATTAAAACCGGGTTGGGATTGTAGGATACTTTTTAGTCATCGAATTTCAACATTTCATACTTGAACCCCACCGAAACAACATATGGGCTTCTACTTTTTGTGATGACTCCACACTTCAAAGGATCTTGGACTAATCTTTGAATTCAAGGATTTTGATGATGTGGATATCTATACAGCTTCATGTTGATAGGGTTTGACCTTGATTTGACTTAGATTATGTGCATGATTTCTCTTTCAGGAGCCATCTTCATAGGAAGATCGTGGAACACCGTTTTGTGTTTTTGAATAAGTTTTTGAACTTCAAATGGTTCTTCGCTAACCAATATTGAAGCCAACATTCCCATCTGATGACACTACACTATATGTAGAAAATTTATGATCTGCACCCTTAACCCAGTTTACAAGTTTGCATGTGTTTATTTAGGCCCAACCCACATGTTTTGACATGTTATAAATTTCAGTGTGCATTCATTGCAAACATGAAAATAATACTTATACTATTTTAACTTTTCTATTAGCTGGTAATTAATGAAAAAATTATGCAAGCATTGAAGACATAAAAGACACTAGTTTTTGGTCAAGTTGACCCCGGAAAAGCCCCACAACCTCTTAGATAATTGGTTTTCAAAGGAGGATTTTATTGCTTGAGAAATTATAAAATAAGTCCAAATTTTTTTACTGTACTTAGCTCCCTTTTTTGCTATAGCATTAATTGCAAATTTTGGAAATTTCTATCCACTAAATCTTTAGATTTTCACAAATTTACATGCCCAATCCTCAACGAAAGCCTCCCTTAAAATTTTTGCTTCTTGTAGAAGTTGTCTCGAAATTTGTGCCTCGAATTTTAGGCCAGGATAGTGTTGGAACACACTCTAAATTCATGCCTAGCTGCCTCGAAAATTATGTTGCTACCAATGATTTCTGTGCTGCTAGTTGCCTCGAAATTCATGTTGCTGCCTCCTTGAAAGTCGTGCCGCTATATACCCTCCTAGAATTCATGCCTCCTTCCTTGCTGCAATTTCTCTTAAGCAATCTCTCCTTCTCTCCTTGAAGTTTTCTCTCCTCTCTTCTCCTCATGCTCTCTCAAGTGTGAAGTGAAGGATGATTTCCCTTTTTGTCCTTTTGTTTCCTTGGAAAAGATTGAATCCCTAAACCTAGGATCCAATGGTTGAGATTTCATCTTCAAATTTGAAGATTTGTGGTTGAGATCATTTCTCCCAAATGACCCCCCTCATACATTGGCCCCATCACTTGAAAGTCTCCTAGTACCTTTTTTCAAGTTGTGTACCTTTTTCTATTTCTCTCATAAAGATATTTTTTAACTCACTTTAATATTAGAAAAGTACACTATGTACTTTACACATAAAGTCAATTTATAAAGTACAAGTGACTTTAATATTAGAAAAAGTGCATGTTACAACACTTCTAAGTACCTTTTCCACCCTTGACATTAATTTAACTCATAAATGTCATTGAGGCGAAAGTCCATTAATGTGCTCACTAGGCTAAAAGGGATAAAAGCCTAGTAACACCTCTCCTTGGTACTTTTGCAAGACTCCTTACTGAGGAAGGTGTTGCTCACCACTCCCATCTTGTCTCTAAAGAAAACATGGTTGCCTCTTGGCAAAGACTTGGTGAGAATGTCTGCGACTTGCTCATCAATGGATATATACTCAAGCTTCACTGCCCCTTGCTGAACCCAGTCTCTGATGAAATGGTATTTGATCTCTATATGGTTTGATGGACTGTGAAATACAAGATTCTCAAAGAGTTTAATACAACTCTGATTGTCATAGTAAATCATAGTTGGTCTCAGCGTCTAGACAAATAAACCTGAAGCATCTTGTGAAGCCATAATGCCTTGCACCCTGCTTGATTCACTGCCATATACTCTGACTCTGGGCTGCTCAATGCCACTGATCTTTGTTTCCTACTAAAACACGACACAACTGCTAAGCCCAATGGGAAACAAGATCTGGAAGCACTCTTCTGGTCACTAACACTGCCAGCCCAATGTGAGTCTGTGCAACCAATCAATTTGATTCCATCACATCTGACATAGTCCAAACCATAATCCATTGTGCCCTGTAAGTACCTCAACATATGTTTTGCAGCCACCCAGTCTAGTGTTGATTGGAAAACAAATATCCAATCTAGTGTTGATTGCAAAACAAATATCCAATATAGTGTTGACCAAATACATCAATGACCCAATCCAATGATGATACAAAGCGGGATCCACCAACTTGGAATCAACATCATGCAACTTCTTTCAGTTGGTGATCATAGGAGCAGCGATAGGCTTGCAACCATCCATACAGAATCTCCTCAGGATATCTCCTGCATACCTGCCCTGTCCCAGAAAGATGTGCCCATCCTCCTACCAAACCTCCAACCCCGGAAAGTAATGCATCAGCCCCATATTAGTCATATCAAACTCTGAAGCAAGATCTCTCCTGCAGTGTTGGACGATTTTGTCCTCCCCTGTGATAAACAAGCCATCCACATACATAGCCATAATGGGTGGATTGTCACCTACGAAAATAAAGTATAGGTTTTGATTTGCATCACTCTTTTGGAAACCCATCTATTGCAAATAGGCATCTATCCTCTCGTACCATGTTCTCAGTGCTTGCTTGAGTCCATACAAAGCTTTCTTCAACCTCCACACATGGGACTTCCTCGCATGCAACTTAAAGCCCTCAGGGTACTCAATGTACACCTCCTCATGTATAACACCTTTGAGAAAGATAGTCTTCACATCTCTCTGGTGAATCCTCCAACCTGTCTCATTTGCTATAGATATCACTGCTCTAATGGAAGTATAGCGAGCAACGGGTGCAAAGGTCCCCTCATAGTCAAGTCCCTCTACTTGTGAGAACCCCCGTGCTAAAAACTGAGATTTGAACTTCTCCACGCTGCCATCTGCAACATGCTTGATTTTGTAGAGCCACCTGGTAGTCACCACTGACTTCCCATCAAGACATGGCACTACTTCCTAGACATCATTCTTCATGATAGAGGCATACTCCTCCACCATGGCATCCCTCCAAATTTGTTGTGTAGCAGCCTCCTCAAACTAGCTGGCTCTGTCTCCACAACATCTGCAACAAAGGCACCCAACCTCTTTGGCGGTCTACTTTCACCGACCACTTTGGTCTCCCCAGTGCCTCCTGGGCCTCCTTCAGGGTCTCTCGAAGCCATCTTGGCTTCCTCTTCCCTACAGTAGTGTCTTTTGCTGTATGGGAAAATGCTTAACTGGTGCGTCTCCCCTTGGCAAGGAAGGCTCTGAAGTAACCAATGGAGATCCTAAACTCTGAGATACGGTGCATAATGAACCTAGACCAGGGGATCCTATACTTTGTGAACCTGTAACCGTTGAAGAAGGTGAACCTCCCGATCCTGATATGCCACCGGATGCATTTGAAACTTGTAATGTGCCCCCTTGCTGAGGAGCCTGCTGCTCTACCTGATCAGTCTCTCTAAACTGCCTTAAATGTTACATCCCTCCTCAAGACAATCTTCCTCTGTGTAGGAAGATATGTACGATAGACTCTGCTGGTCTCACTCTAACCCACTAGAATACCCCACTCTGTTGTGGGTTCCAACTTTGTCCTGTTTTCCTGAAGGACGTGTGAATATGTACAGAACCCAAATATCCTAATGTGCACAACTTTCGGCTTCTTGCTGGTATACACCTCCTCAGGAGTCTTGCTTCCTAAGACTCTGTGTGGGCTCTTGTTTTGCAAATAAACAATAGTGTTACATGCCTCGACCAATAAGAAAAAAGGCAAGCTCTGATCATGCAACATTGCTCTAGCTGCACTTGCAATGGTCTTGTTCTTCTTCTCTACCACCCCATTCTATTGAGGGTTGTAAGTCACAATGATCTCCTTCTTGATGCCAACACTCTCACAAAAATCCGTCATCTCCGCAGAAGTGTACTCACCCACATTGTCCGATCTCAACTCCTTGATTTTCCTCCTTGTTTGGTTCTCCACAAGAGCCTTAAACTCGTGGAATCTTCGGAAGACTTCATCCTTGGTATTCAGGAAGTAAATCCAAGTCCTCCTAGAGTGGTCATAAATGAATGTCACATGGTATTCATATCCACTCAACGAAACATGGGACATAGGACCACATACATCATAATGAATCAAATCAAGGATACTTGCAACTTTGCTAGCCCTGCACTAGAAAGTTGTCTTGGTGTACATTCCTAAAGCACACCCCTTGCATACATCATCATGGTGCTATGTGGTGAAGTCAGGGAACCCTGTAAACATCTCCCTCAACAATTTGAAAGCTCCATGGTGCAAGTGGGCCATCCTCCTATGCCACAAATCACTTAAATCACTACTACTGGTTTGCGCTACCATGGCTTTAAGAGGCTAAAACATAAATCTGTATAGTCTCCCACTGCGAGCTCCAATCACACGAGCATACTCAATACTAGATCCCTTGGGATATATCAATGCTTGTCCCTTTCAGAACAGTACCTCATACTCCCTATTCTCCAAGCTGGAGACTAATATCAAACTCTTCTTCAACCCTGGAACATAAAGAACATCTATCACCTTCAGAGGATGTGATGATTCCCTCTGAAATGAAACTGTCCCCATACCTCCTGCCTTGACTTTGGAGTTGTTGCCAATCACAACCTCCAAGGCAATATCATCCTCTAAAAGGCTCGTGAACTGCTCTCTAACTTTGGTCAGATGGAAGGATACTCCATTGTCTATGAACCATGCACAGGAGGATGTGACATGAGTGGTTAAACTCACCACCAAAGCACACTCTGAATTAGACATAGTTGTAAAATCGTCCACATATGTTGAAGTTGCAACTCCTTATTTCTTCTTACCCTTCTTGTTGGGATATTGTATAGCATAGTGACCCATCTTCCCACAAGCAAAGCATTTCACTTTGCTCATGTTCTTCTCCTTAGCCTTTTTCTTCCCCTTCTTCTACTTTGCTCCACTAGAAAATCCCTTTCTTGATCTTCTTTCCCTTCTTGCCCTTTGTCGCAAGAGCAACATTCTTCTCTTCACCTCCCCAACCACTCTTGTTGCCCCCCTTTGCACTCCTCCTGATCTCCTCTTGGATGAAATTGTCACACATCCTCCTCCAACCAAGAAAGTTCTCTTTGGCCACCAAGTCATGGATAAAGCCATCCCACTTCTTGGTGAACCCATCTAAGGATATCCTAACCAATTGCTCCTCTGGAACAACCTCTCCAAATGGTAACTAACTCATCCTTCACCTGTGAGACTTTGGTGAGGAAAGAGGTGACACTGTCGGCCTTGGTCATCTTGGAGTTGTGTAGTTTTTGTCTCAACACCATCTTCTTGTTCTCATTAGAACTCTGGTGCAAAGAAACGAAGGATTCCCACATTTGATATGCATATCTCATCCCTGAAACATGAGGGAATAAATGGTCCTTGATGGCATCTAAAAGGATCCTCTTTGCCTCTGCGTGAGCCCTTGCTGGTTCTGCATCACTCTCCCTAGCTGCTGCGTTGCTCTCCCGACACAATCTTTGCCTTCTCTATTTTTCTGTACTCAATGCCCCTCAGCTGCTGTACCGATCACTGATTCTATCTCTCTTAACAAACCTCGCTTTAGAGAATAGAATGATTGATCACTCTGGTGTACCTCTCCAAGTGACCCTCAAGCCTCTTATAATTTTCCTGTTGACATCTCAATGGTCAAGATTAAGTCCCTAATCAACAACTAAGATTAGATTTGGCTTGATCCATGTCTTTTCCACCATTCTAACACAGATTCATATTAATACACATTAATATTTTATTTTCCCTAAGTTTAGACTTAGAGACTCCATTAAAAATATTAATTATTTTAATATCTCTTGACCTGTTTAGAATCTGGCCAAACCCTTTCTGGGTATTGGAAATCTCATGTGCCCCAACCTCTCCACCAAATTTCGTGGCTAGAGCACATCCGATGCTACCCCAAATCAACATTCCCTCTTAGCGAGGACCGTGTTATAACAATGCTCCTCACTGAGTATTACTTTGATCATCTGACATCGGTACCTGTGTTGATTCTAGGCCTTCCTGCCCATCATCCTTTGCAATGCTGCCTGCTGTATTGCTGCCCATGGTTCTGCCATTGCCACTACTGCATCTGTACGACAACTCCCTCTGCATCTGTGTTGTTGTTGGTCCTTCCTCCCAACACTGCATCTGCACAACACCTCCTCTCATCATGTTGCATCGTGTTGGCCATTGCTACACTGCAACTCAGATACTGAGAAGTAAGTAACTGATCTCCCAATTGACCTCCCTGTTGGGCTAGAGACACCCATTGATGTTGAAGCTCCCTCTGCCGCTGACAAGTGCTCCCTCTCTTTGACCTCTATGCTGCTACAACAACTCCCTGCATCTCGCACCGTTGCACAACTCTCTGTGCCTTCTTGCACTGGTGCAACACTCCTGTGCCTCTCACATTGTTGCAGCCTTGGGGCTCCTGCATTGTAGCTCTCTCTGTTGGTCCATCCGCATCTGTCTCTACCCACCCAGTCAGTCCTGCTATTCCTCGTCGGGGCTCCCATAGCAACATCTAATCCAAGAGGCTGGGTATGTCAAGGATCATGCCCCTCATCGCCTGTAGTCCTCCTGACTACAACTCGATATCTCCCCACTTCCTCTCAGGTGGTGCATGTGCACTCATGGCACAGTCATCGTCTGTCAAAACTTCCTTCTCTGCCCGTGCTGGTGCTGCCTTAGTCTCGGAAGACTCTCCCTTACTCTTCTTCCTTGGACACTGGGTCACATAATGATCGAGCTCCCCGGAGTGGAAGCACTTGATCTTGGAGAGATCTTTCTTCTTTTGCTTCTCCTGTTTTCCCTCAGATGCTAGGGCCACATCCTCCTCCTCCTGCTTGACCTTGAAGCCTTTGCTGCTTCTACCTGTCTTCGACTGCCGTCTGATCTCTTCCTGGCGAAGAGCTGCCCACATCTTGTCCCAAGGTAGGAGAGTCCTTCTGCCCAAGATACTCTGGATAAACACTTGCCAATCTTCTGAGACAACATTCAGGGTTGTCCTCACCATAAGTTCCTGATTCGGTATCGCTCCTATAGTAGTCAATTGGTCTCGGATCTCATTCAGTCATCCAAGGAAGGTGTCAATCGATTGACCCTTCTTCATCTGATACGACCTCATCTGGTTCTCGAGCAACATTCTTCTTTGCACAGAAGTATGCTGGTACAGGTTCTTGAGAGCATCCCACATCTCAATTGTCGTTTCCTTCTTGACTATATGTGGTACCACATGATCCTTGACCCCATCAAGGATAATGCACTTGGCCCTCACCATCGCCTCTTTGTACCTTTCATTTTCATTGGGGTCAACTGGAACAACTATAACCTTCAAGGTGAAGTTCTTGACACGACTCCTGTTAAGCACTGATAAGATTCTGGTCTTCCAGACTGCGAAGTTCGATGCTTCGTCCAGCCTATCCTGGTCTCTTATCTTGTGTAGTGCCATGACGCTCCTCTACTTCCCTCCTGGAATTTTTCTGTTCGATTCCTTTGATTCTCTACTTCCCGTTTGGAAGTTCTCTTCTGGACTCCCTTTTAGTCCTGATTTTCCTCCTGGAAATCCTTTTGCCACTTGTCGAGATGCCCCCTACTCTGATCATCTTGTGCAACTGCACTACTGATCCAGGGTCCTCAGTTAGGAATGCTCAGTAACAACTCCTATGGCCTTGTTCTGACTACAGTACCTCACCAGCTCCACTCTGCAATATCCCTGAAACCTTCTAGACCCCAACAACTACCTCTTTGTGAATTGTGTCAGCACCTCTTTGCCTTACGCTGGCTCTGCGTCACCCCGGATGGGTTTGCGCCAGCCCTAGGATGCCTTGCGTTAGCACTCTGGCCCTTTGCGTCAGCAGCGCTAGCCTCTCTAAGGCTCTGCGCAACTCCCACCATCTTCTGTGTGGCTCTGGCTAGCTCTGTGTCACACTTCTTGGCTCTTGAGCTGCGAGAAACAACTTCTATTACCTCGGGACAACTGTTTTCTGTTGCTATTGCTCCACTCGGTTGATGTCTTTTAGTCCTCTTGTGATCTACAATCACGCTCTAAAACCATGTTGAAGTTTCTAAGTTTACTTAGTTTAGAAACCCTTCATGCACTTTTTTTGATTTATTCCTACCTACTTGTTATTTTTCTTTAACAAGTTATTTGCAAAGTAAATACTGAAAATAAACATGAGTGCATGCTCAACATATTATAGATCAACAACTAAAAGGAACTTGGCTCTGATACCATGTTGAAGTTTTTAGGTTTACTTAGTTTAGAAACCCGTCATGCATTTTTTCTGATTTATTGCTACCAACTTGTTATTTTTTTTAACAAGTTATTTACAAAGTAAATACTGAAAATAAACACCAGTGCATGCTTAACATATTATAGATCAACAACAAAAAGAAACAAGAACAAACACACCACATGACACCATTATTTTTGGACCAATGTCCCTGGAAAAACCCAATGTGGGAAAACCGTTGCAACGATCTTAGGGTTTTCTTATTAAGCAATATGAGAGTACAATCTGGGTGCTAAAGCTGGCCTACCCAACAAAGAATTTCCTTAGTAGCTATACCTCACAGTTTGAGAGAAATCTCCTAGCTGAAACCCCAGAAAATCCTTCTGGCAACTCTTCAGCACAAAACTACTCCTACAACCCTAGCATCTGCCCAATCTGGACTGCGTTAGCCCCTCTTTGTCTCACGCTGGCCCTATGTAAGCCTTTATTGGCCTGCGTCAGCCCCAGGAGACCTTGCATCGACTTTTTGGGCCTCTGTGTTAGACGTGCTGACCTCTCTGGTGCTCTGCGCAGCACTTGACTGCCTCTGCGTGGTCCTTTGTGAGCCCTTGGCTGCCTCTGCGTCACTCTCCCTGGCTACTGCGCTGCTCTCTCGGCACAATCTCTGCATTCTTTGTTTCTCTGTACTCAATGCCCCTCAGCTGCTCTACCGATCATTGATTCTATCTCTCTTAGCAAATCTCAGTCTAGAGAATAGAATGGTTGATCACTTTGGTGTGCCTCTCCAAGTGACCCTCAAGCCTCCTCTAATACTTTTGCTGTTGATATCTCATATCTCAACGTCCGAGATTAAGTCCCTAATCAATGGCTAAGATTAGATTTGGCTTGATCCATGTCTTTTGGACCATTTTAACACAGATTCATATTAATACACATTAATATTTTATTTTTCTTAAGTTTAGACTTAGAGACTCCATTAAAAATATTAATTATTTTAATATTTCCTGATCTGTTTAGAATCTGTCCAAAACCTTTCTAGGTATTGGAGATCTCATGTACCCCAACCTCTCCACCAAATTTCGTGGCTAGAGCACATCCAATGCTACCCCAAATCAACACATGGGCCAATGTTTTCAGCTCTCGCCAATCTGTCCTCTACTCTCAACCCAATAGCCATGACCCCACAACCAACAAAATGGAGCAAATCTGAAAGTTAGAACCTTCCTCCCTCTGAACCGTTGAAGTCTTTGGGTTTCTGGAAAAGTTTCAAAGGTTTTGTTTCACTGTTTAAAGACTTTGGGTGCTGGCTGTCCTCTTTATCAGCTGACTGAAATTGAAGATTTGAGCCTCAACTTAACTTTGATACCATGTAGAAAATTTATGATCCACACCTTTAACCTAGTTTACTAGTTTGCATGTGTTTATTTAGGCCCAACCCACATGTTTTGACACGCTGATATAAATTTCAGTATTCATTCATTGCAAACATTAAAAGAGTACTACTATATTTCAGTTTCCTATGAGCTGCTAATTAATGCAAAAATCATGCAAGCATTTAACGCATTAGAGACTATTTTTTTGGTCAAGTTGACCTCGCAAAAGCCATACAACCTCTTGGGGAAAATCGGTCTTCAAAGGAGGATTTATTGCTTGAGAAATTATAAAATAAGTACGAAAAATCTCACTGTACTTATCTCTCTTTTTTGTTGTAGCATTAATTTCAATTTCTGGAAATTTGTGCCCACTAAAATCTTCAGATTTTCACAAATTTATGTGCCCAAAATTTCTGTAATTTTCTTACTCAGCTGCTCTAAATTGGTGCGCAAAATTTGAACTCGAAGGCTCCCTTGAAATTCGTGCCGCATGTAGCAGCTGTCCTTAAATTCATGCCTTGAATTTCAGCATAGGACAGTGTTGGAATGCTATTCGAAATTCATGCCTAGGTGCCTTGAAAATCATGCTACTAACCTCAATTTCTGTGCTGCTAGCTGCCTCGAAATTTGTGCTGTTACTTACTTGAAATTTGTGCTGCTGTATACCCTCCTAGAAATTCGTGCCTCCTTCCTTGCTGCAATTTATCATTCTCTCCTTGAAGTTTTCTCTCTTTTCTTCTCCTCATTCTCCCTCAAGTGGGAAGTGTAGAATGATTTCCCTTTTTCTCCTTTTGTCTCCTTGGAAAAGATTGAATCCCTAAACCTATGATCCAATGGTTAGGATTTTATCTTCAAATCTCAAGATGTGTGGTTGAGATCATTTCTCCCAAATGACCCCCCTTAGACATTGGCCCCATCACTTAAAAGTCTCCTAATACCTTTTTCAAGTTGTATACCTTTTTCTATTTTTTTCATAGAGTGTGTTGATACCTAATCATAGGGATTGGGTGAATAACTGCAAAATAATGTAAATAAATAATAGAGAAAATGGAGAGTCATTAGGAGATGAAACTCAACAGTCATTCCCTCATGCATATAATAATGAACAACCTAAATGAATATACAATCTCATTTTTGAGGAGTTACCTCCTGGCCTGACATGGTATCAGAGCCAACTCCATTTTTGGCCTTCCAGTCTGCTCTTCTAACTCCCTTCTGCCTATGTTCTGCCTATTTTGCAGAAGTGACACATCTGCCATTGCTTTGAGGCCCAAACCCACCTTCCATACACCGTCATGCGTTTTTCTGTTGTATGTCAACTGGAGCAGTGTTCCAAATTTTTTGTGAAAAGAAGCATTGAAGCATCCCGTAGTTGTACAGGAAATTGGCAGCAGAGAGGATGTTTGTGAAGCTCACATAGGAGAGCACCAACATCCCACAGGCAGATGCAACAAAGTGGGTGTATTGTAGGATGGTGACGTCAAGCCCATGACGGTTTTTGTTTTAATACAATGTTGGTTATTCCTGCAATGCATTGAACTGGTATCAAAGCATTGAACTTCTTGTATGCTAGTCATTCTTGTAATGTGTTGAACTTCTTGAAATCTGTGTGTGAAGTTTGATGGTTCTGAGGGCGTTGAAATAATATTGCGTTGTATGTGGAAATTGTGCCTGTGATTTGAATTCAATTTTTTAACGTTGCACACTATCCTTGCTCTCATTATCGAACTCCATACCTCCCATCGTTGCACGCTATCCTTGCTCTCATAATCGGACTCCACACCTCCCACCGATTCACCACTCCCTCATACCATACGCTCCTGCTTTGTTATAACGTTGGTTATGCTTATTATTATATATGTTTGCAATGTCAATAACGCTGTCCAGTTGGAATGTTATTAACGCTGTTAGTATAACTGTATTGGAATGTTATTAATGCTCCTGCGTTTGGCTCCCATGCTATCTTGTATAACCGTATTGGAATGTTATTAACGCTCCTACGTTTGGCTCCCACGCTATCCCCCATATACCACCTCCTCCAAATTCTCCCTTCCACATACACCACCTTCCCTAAATACTCCCTCCCCCATATGTTACCTCCCCAAAATAATACCTCTGTTTTTAATATATCAGAGTGCAATTTTTAACCACCAGAAGTTCATTTTTTATGGGTACATTTTTTAAAATGCATTCATTAATATCTATTGTGGGAGTGGTTTTCATCAGGAAGGAGAACTATCCAGAATGGTTGCAGAAAATCAAACACACTCTCATTTTAATGGGCTGTGAAAATGAGTGTGTGTTGGAGATGGAGACAAAGAGCCAGAAAAGCCTACCTCAGACAAGGAATTCACCATTTGGGAAAATACCAACAGCGAAGCTTATGCATTGATTGTAGCATCAGTAAATGAAGAGATGAGTCGCCATATCTCGCCATTTTCAAATGCTTTCGAAGCCTTACAAAATCTGAAGTGTTAAAATTGGAAACCAGGGCAAAACTTCATGTGGGTCATCTTATTCATGGCTGATAATATTTTCATTAGATTCCTTTCGTCGAGAGGTGTAGGATTGATATAAAGATCATTTGATTTCGATAAGTATTCATGGAGATATTAATTTATTTTGATTATGGAATTATTATCAAGCCGACCTACAATTCATGTAGGCTCAGAAGTCCAACAGTCGCATCTATTCAAACACCAACGTTGTGTACAAATATAGGAGGACTTTTCTTCATTTGGATTCACTCATCTCATCACATCTCTCTCTCTCTACTCCGCAGAAAAGAGTCTCTTCTCTACTGCGCAGAAAAGGGTCTCTCTCTCACACGTGAAGTCGGAAGCTGTTGAAACTGAAGAAGTAAAGATTGACGTGCGTGGACTAGAAGATCTCCTCATCTGAACTGCGCTATAGGTTCCTCTGAACCTCCTCTGAAAGCCGCAACTTTTGGTGATGGAATCAAGTCAATCTGACAGACGGTTTGCAAGATATTGACTGCCCTAGTTTGAAGTCGGAAGCTGTTGACACTGAGGTTGCAACTGCAGAAGTAAAGATTGACCTGCGTGGACTAGAAGATCTCTTCATTTGAACTGCGTTGTAGGTTCATCTGAACCTCCTCTGGAAGCCGCAACTTTTGGTGGTGGAATCATGCCGATCCGACGGTCGGTTTGTGAGATATCGTCTGC